>JAFIRS010003487.1:0-131495 GCA_018342105.1 Gonioctena quinquepunctata
TGACAATTGTTTTTCAGGAAAACGGGTTACCAAACAGATAAACAGAATAACGAGATAACAGGATGACGAGAAAATGGGGAACGAGATAATGGGATAACGAGAGAACGACATAATGGAAAAACGGGAAAACGACATAATGGGAAAACGGGATAACGGGAAAACAGGATTACAGGGAAACGGGATAACCGGAGTGATTAAGCTTAATAAACCACCTGTGACTATTAAAAACTGTGATCATTTATTATAAATAGCTGAAAGAAAAAGGTGAGTTGAACGCAATGATCGTTATCATACCCCTAACGTAATACTGAATAAATTCATACTATCTCTAGGTGGTTATCAAGTTATTCAAATGCTCTTAAATATTCAAACCTCCATACTATTGCTTGAGGTACTTTATTGAAATTCATTATTGTCTGAGGGACCTAAAAAGGGGGTTGGTAGCTCAGGATAACTTTCGTAGGAGATATAAATCAATATTCCAAACAAGTTCAAATTTATTCAATTCAACAAATACATAAAATAATATGAAATGAATACATCTACCTCACTATATATCTCGCAATCTGCCACTAGGCAGCGACATAACTCTATTTGAGAAAAAAACTCACTTCTCTAAAGAAATAGTTTTCAATTCCTAACCTCGAGATAGTGCACTCTTTTATATCTAACACATATTGTCCGGTGTGATCCAATTCCTCACAATTCGACGTTGAACCACATTCAAACAAATTGAGTATGATAAACATATGAGCGTGCTAATCCTGGTCAGGAGAATATGTGTCGATCAGCTTTGAAGGGCACATTCCTGACAATATCGACCCCCTTAGAATCTTCAATGTGTCATACAGCCTTCGGTACACAACCAGAAAACTTCGTGGATTTGCATTTCTGAATGACGCTTCTATTTCTGCGACCAGGGCTGAAAACCGACCGACGCTCGTGAGCACACGCCCGCAATCGGAAATTTTGCCGAATCCTCTGGTGTTTCCAACCAGAGGGTAGGGGATATTCAACCAACTCAACATCATGACCTTGGTGACGCTATCTTAACGTCCCCTCCGAAGGACGGCATATCTATCGCTATATCTCGTGCTTATTGATATGACGCCTGCATATGCTACTATGTTGCAACTTTTAGGGGCTTTTCACCGCGAGTCTTCTCTGTCAGGTGGTCACCCATCCTAGTACTGGCTACGCCCCCTTGATTTCAGATATCGATAAGACTCTCGTCAGCTCAACCAGCCGGCATTTTACTGCTCAATTACAGTCACAATGAGCTTCACCGTAGTAGGTAGTTGGCATATCGTGATATTCCCGAATGGAAAACGAAGCCATCGCGACAAAAATTTCAACTTACCGACTTAGCTATACCTACCGAAACTTGGCTTGCCGGAAATCAACGGAGAATAGTCATTGATATAAATTTCGATGTTCAAGTATCAAAAAATCATGTTACTGGGAATAAAATGTTTATAATTTTTTTATTCTGAATTGTAGGGTTTGAGAAAGCGCATGAGTTTCGGGAAGACCCTGTATATATTAAATCCCTGATATTCGAACATAATGTAGCATTCACGTCTTCCAAAACGACTGGAGATTTGGATAAAGAGATATGTGGCGGAGAAATGTGGTCTGCGTTTCAGGAAAATTAGGGATATTTCCACTACATTGAATATACCAATAGGCTAATGCCATTAAGATTTTGATCCCTTGGAAAATACGCCACATAAACGAGGACAATGTCATGAACTTCGGACCGCTTTTTATTATACTATTTTCCCATACCTAATTTACAGTTAGATTGAAGGATTTGAATACTAGATAAAAGATGAAAGAGAAAAATTATGGACTATATTACCTTGTGATGTCTCATATAAGTCTTGGCTCCATCTAGAAGACGTTCGAACTCCAATCGATTGGCGTTTCGGTTGGTTATCACATTACCAACTTGTCCTGCAATAAAATATCAATGTTATTTCAAAGGAGTATGAGTGAAACATAATGTGAGAAGATATGTTATTTTTCTATCGCGTTATGAGGGTATGATGATTATTTATGAATGAACTGTTTGTTGTAGTCATTTTTTATGATTTAAAATTTATTCGTTATCGCTATTGTTATGTGTTCATTTCATGGCTCAGTGTGCACTTTCATCCTATTACATATTCGGATCTGTGTCGAGGAGTATAGCAAGAATCTTGAATATTGCTTATTGTTTCATTATAAAACAAACATACATATTATAAATGAATCCACATATTATACATATTAGGCGTCAGTGTATATACAACTCATATGAAGGAGTGAAATGCTTTCAGCATCAATATTCACGTACCTAATTGGCACAACGATTTCGACAGATATGGTTATGACATATTGAGTTGTGAGTGATGTAACAAGTTGAAAAATGCTGTGAATATATAGACTTTTGCCGTTTTTGACAAAGAAAAAAAACCATAGTGTGCCTTGGAAATCATAATAAAGTTATGAAAATTTGTGTCAAGATACAGTTTTAAATGCTTAATATTAGAAAAAAATATTTTTGAGATTTACTGAAAAATGCGTATTCTACAGGGGTGGTTCCATTTCAAATGGGTCACACTGTATATATATATATATATATATATATATATATATATATATATATATATATATATATATATATATATATATATATATATATATATATATATATTGTTTTTTAAATGGTCACACTGTATATATATATATATATATATATATATATATATATATATATATATATATATATATATATATATATATATATATATATATATATATATATATATATATATATATATATACAAATATCGATACGCGCAATCGCTTCTGCATCAAAAGAAACCCCAGAAAACGTTGTACAGTGCCGTTCGTCTTCTCATGTTTGACAATAAATTTAAAAAAATTACTCGAAACTTTGTGATTGTCCATTACTCGACATGTCTACCCTGACGTTCAAAACATGTAGTTGTTCGAGATTTCATTTCTCTGGACACATTTCGTAGCATTTGTGGTGTAATGTTATTAATACATTGTCGTATTACTTTTCCTAAATGGTCGATATTATGAAATGGCCGATGTTAATAAACCTAACTTTCAAGGTACCCCCATAAAAAGAAATCCAAGGGCGTCAAATCTGGGGATCTTGCAGGCCACGAGTTTTCTGAATATTGTCCAGTCCACTTATGAGAAAAGTATCCGTTAAGGCACGCTCTGACTTCTAAGGTACTATGTATTGACGCTCCGTCTTGTTGGAAAAAATTATAATTTCTTCTTACCGCTGGAAAAAAGATGTCCCTTAAAAAGTGTGTCTCAACGATATGCTTATCTAATATGCCGCACCAAACATAACTTTCGAAGGAAAATTTACTTTTTGCCTCTAACGTCCAATTTGAGTTCTCATCAGCCCACTTTCTACAGTTCTGGGAACTGACAGTACCGTTTGATATAAATGTCGCCTCATCGGTGAGTACAACTTTTGTAGGGAAATTTTGGCATTCTTCAATCATGCCTTGGAACCAAAATGGAAAATCTAAGCGGGCATCGAAATCTCTATCGAGTAAGGTGTGGATGAATTTTGGCTTGTATGCACGAAATTTATTTCCTCAAAATTCTTCTAATGGATTTTTAGATATACCAGTTTTTTCCTGCCTCTCCGACAGGGCCATCTGTGGATTTTCTGTTACCGATAACAAAACATTAAAGGTACCTCATTCATTAGTGTCGGGCTAACTATGTGGAATTTTGTAACGATTTTCTACACTGCCTGTAGCTTTAAATTTGTTTGAAATACGCAACACAGTAGATCCATGGATATTCTTATTTGGATATCTAGCGTAGAATATATCTGCTGCTTCTCTGGAACTATTAAAACTCTCGCCACATATTAAGACGAGCTCAATTTTTTCTTGCAATTTTAGCTTTTCTTGGGGCATCTCTAATTTTTGTTAATAAACAACAAATTGTCAAATTACTTTTACAATGGAAAAAACTATACAAAAAAGATGATCAAAATACCTGGATAAATAATAACACTACTAAATCGTTTGACAACTCTTGATAACATTATTAGTTAATTGTTTCATGGTTTCATCGATCATGATGATATTGTAACAATTTGACAAATATCAATTAATTTTTTGTTCGAATGATTTTTTTTTTATAAAAATTGTGTAGATATAATGATTTTTTTATGTCACAATCTATTTTTATTTTTTTACCTGTGATTTTCTTCAAATCATGTAAATAGCTATGAAATGTCATTCTAAACAACTTTTACAAATAAGAATTTTCGATATATTTTGGAATAAGTGTGTTTTGAGACATAATTTTCAAATTTTTTCAATTTCCCGCCAAACACGAAAAGACGAACGGCATTTTACAACGTCTTCTGGGGTTTCTTTTGAACCGGAAGCGATTGCCCGTATCGATATTTTTCAAAATTTATTTATAAAAGAATTTTCCATATGATGCATACTTTCTGCTATATATATATATATATATTATATATTATATATATATATATATATATATATATATATATATATATATTTTTTTTCTCTGAGATGTACACAAAAAAATCGTTGTGAATTTCCAATCATGAGAATTAATAATATTTGTTCACCGTGTACGCTCCTTCCATTTGTAGTTTATTCGCTCGTGTCAAGCATATACTATTTGAGTTTTCCTTCCACCGACAAACAGAACATTATTATATTTTGAAATTTTGACAAGTGATTTTAGGTTTGAAACCCAAGAAGGTACTGTCTATATCTTTTGATTTGGGTCAGATAACATCGAAATATTAGGAAGAATTAAGGGAGATTTTGATGCTCCACCAAATTTTGCTTGGAAAGTTTAAGGTTTATACAAAAATAAAATTTCGGTTATTGTTTCCAACGAAAAATTTGAATATTTTCTACGCATAATTAGTGGAAATTTCAGAATAACAAAAAATATTCTATTATAATATCTACCTTTCCGACTGGCCGCAACATAGTTATTTTTGGGGTTTGGGAACCGTAATCGGAAAAAATATAAATGAATTAAATGTACATTTTTCTGATGAAGGGACCAATAGCTAGTATTTCTATTGAAATCTACCTAAAGTATTAAAAATACCAAAAAACTGTAATGTTCCTGTCCGGCTATTCACAAAAACAATATTTCCTGTTCATATATGATTGTATATTAGTGAACATAAGCAACGCACAAAAGCCGAAACCGCGACAGGGATTCTCCTCATTGGAATGTATCTGAATGCATATATACAAGATATAACACTGGAATAGAAAAACTTCAACTGACTTTCAACTTCAGGGATAAGGATTTCATGAAAGTAAATTACTGATGAACTTGAAACCAGATCCAAATTTCATTCTTTAATTCAGTTTTGAATACTTTCGCATTTTTTTTTTCTATTTTGCTGAGAGATAATTGAATGCTGTGAATGTTGTTCGGTTGAGGGCCGGTTTATCAATTAATCCGCTAGGTAGGTATCCGCCAGATAAAAGTAACCTGCAGTTGAAGTTCCAGTTTGGTTTTTCTAATATTTTTCATCCGCTAGTTCATTAACTGAGAGGTAAAAAATGTTGGCAATACTGATAAATACATATAATGATTTTGATTGGTTGTTTGTTCTCATCGATGACAATGTTTTGTAACCTTTAAGTTCTCTGTTGGAATGTTTTTGTTAATGTCATTATTTTTTCAGTATAAACATATATTCTGAATGGATTTTGTCGAAAATTACCTATTAGACAGCGATGAAGACATAGATATCGTGGAAGTTCTTCAACACGAACGAAGACTTTATATAGTGAGGGAAAGAGTGGATAATTTTGAAAAATGGGATGACCACGATTTTCATGCAAGATTCAGAATGCGTAAAGATACTGTATTGTCAATATTGGAACTAATTGAGAATTCACTTGAATTTCGAAGTGATAGGTAACTGATTATTTCACAAAAATGAAGTAGTTTGTCTTTTTTATTCACAGAAATAACTGTATTAGACCCATAAATCAGCTCCTACTAACTCTCAGATTTTATTCAACAGGCAAATTTTTGATATCCTCTGGAGACTTCTGCAATGTAAGCAAAAGTTCTGCTTCAAAAATTATTGAAAAAATAACCTATGCAATTGCAAGATATATACAGATGCCACGAGGAGAAGAAATTTCTGTAGCCCAGAGGAACTTCTATTTGAAGGCAAGAAGAAGTATCGATTGTACACATGTTGGTATTTTATCACCAGGTATTTACTTGTGAAATAATTGTTTTGAATAATAATAAAAACACAACCATTTAATGTGAGGATATCGAAAGTGGAATCTTGAAGTTCTGCAAAGTGTAATATTGACTTTATTTCTAGGTGGACCTCATGCAGAGAATTTCAGAAATAAAAAAGGGTGTTTCTCCTTGAATGTGCAAACAGTACCATCTGTTTTAAAATTCTTGATATAGTTGCATGTTGGCCTGGCTCATTCCAAGATCAATATATATTTGGATATTCAAATTTAAAAGCAAGATTCGAGAATAATGAATTTGGTAATGCCCTCCTAGTTGGAGACAGGGGGGTATGCTAATACAAGATACCTTATAACAGCTCTGATGAATACTAATAATGCATATTTATTTATTTGTTTATTTATTACAAAGTAGGGATACAAACAGACAAATCCAACGAGTATCCTCTTTTTAGGTAATCTAATAGTAATCGAATAGTGAGCTAAAATAACTTACAAGATGAACAATGATGCATTATAGAATAAATATGAACAAATATGAATAAATTGAACAAATATGAACACATATAAATGAATATGAATAAAGTGACAATATACCTATGTACAATATGAATAACATATAAACAGAATATAAACAATTCAAATGAGATATTATCTGTATATTGAAGTGAAAATAATCATTATTAGGTTAAACGAAGGCAGAACATGGATTTCACGTAGTTTTTGAATCTTAGAAATGAGAGCCTGAATATTGCAATGTCATTACAGTGGCTATTGAAAGTTCTCACCATTCTACAAATGGGAGAGTTTAATCCTGAATTTGTTTTTCTAAATGGTGTATTAAAAAGTTTCGTGCTTTCTTAAATCTCTGTTGGGTGTACTTAAGGATATTTTGGACGATAGTTCAGAACCATCAATACGGTTATTGAATATTTTGTAGATCATTAGAAGGTCGGACATACTTCTTCTATCGGTGAGAGACAACATGGAGTACTTTCTCAGAATTGGACTATGAGGAACTGTATAATGAATCAGTGTGCAGAACTAGAAATCCTGTGGAAAGACAGAATGGGGTTTGGAAAAGGAGGTTACCTGTTCTTGCATTAAAACTACTATTTTTTTTCCTGCTTTTTGTAAAGTCGGCCTATTTCTGCTACCAAGGCTTAATACCAACGCACACTCCTCCCAACCGGAAATTTTGCCGAATCCTCTGTTGTTTCAGAGGTAGGGTTCTTTAACGAGCTCAACATCTATGAACTAGGGACCGCCATCTTAACTTCCCCTCCGAGGGACGGCATATCTATCGTCTTATCTCGTGCTCATTGATATGACGCCTGCACCTGCGAATATACTACTACGCTACAGTTGTTAGGGCATTCAAACGCGGAACTTCCTTGTCCGGTGGTCACCCATTCAAGTACTAACCACGCCCGACGATGTTTGGCTTCAGATATCGATAAGACTCGACAACCTGACCAACCATCGGTACCCATTAAACCTACTATCAAAATTAGAAACCGTTATGGCTGTTATAACATCAACAGCTGTTCCGCATAATCTTTGCATCAATGAAAGAAAGATTTGAATGAAAATAAAATTGATTCCGAATTGAATTGGGAAATAGAGCCATATCCTGAGGAACATTTTGTCAATGCTAGGGCACAACTACTAGCTGCATATTTTCCAGGATAACAATGTTAAATTATTATGAATGAAATGAATACATATTATGAGTTATCAGACATATATTTATTGTATACATACAGTGCATTCCATTCAAAACGAGCCACCCTGAATAACTTTTGGTACAATGATTTTCAGGAAAAATAAAAAACACGTCAACAATAGTATACAGGGGGACACATTTTGACATATTCACATTTGATGTTACTTCCACTATCGCACCCCCAGAGCATGTCACCATTTTTTTTAAAATGGATCACCTTATATTGTTTCGCATTATTAGATGCTCCATGATGAGCAGATTTCAACAGAGTATCAAACATATGGTCTGACGCATATGGTTCGGGAGCTACAAATTATTTGGTTGAAAACGAGCCACCCTGAATAACTTTTGAATCGATGATTTGCAGTAAAAATACAAAAACAGGTCAACAATTTATACAGGAGGCCACATTTTGGAATATTCGTTCAAGAGACAAATGAAGCAATAAATCAGAAAAAGATATTTTTTATTAAATTCTTGAATCAAAATCTGATGACTTGACAATGAGAAGAAAAAAAATTTCTATAATAAATGTTAAAAAACGTTACCACCAACTTCCATACAATGGTACAAACGAGCTTCCATTGCCTCCCTCACATGGCTGAGAATCTCGGGAGTTATTTCTCTGCAATGCCTAATGATCTTCTCTCTCAAATCTTCTAATGTTGTTGATTCTATCTCATACACTTTAGACTTCAAATGACCCCATAAAAAAAAATCTACAGGAGTGAGATCCGGAGACCTTGGTGGCCATTCTGTAGGACCTCTCCTGCCAATCCAGCGACCAGGAAAATGATCAACCAAAAATTGTCGCACTGGAGCTGCATAATGAGGAGGTGCACCATCCTGCTGAAAAACTTTTCGTTGTTCGAATAAGTTCATATCCTCCTCAATTGCCCTATTGATGCACGGTATTATTCGATTCTCCAACATATCCAAATATTTCTCACCAGTCAAATTACCATCGATAAAGAAAGGTCCTATGATGTGGTCACCTAAAATTCCTGCCCAAAACATTCAGTTTTTGAGGTCGTTGGGTATGAACTTGACGGTATAAATAAGGATTCGTATCACTCCAATATCGATTCACCTCTCCATTCAAACTGAACGTACTTTCATCCGAAAAACAAATTTTATTCAAGAAATTCTGATGCAAGTTGATCCGTTCAGTGAGACTTTCACAAAACTCGATACGTCTATCGAAATCATCTTTGTTCAATTCATGAACTAGTCTAATCTTATATGGATGAAATTTGTACTTATGAAGGATCCTGAAAACATTTGTACGACTGATTCCTGATTCTCGAAATAACTTAGTAAGAGATTGCGTATTTTCCAATAGTCCAACGTGCACTAAAACTGCAATAGAAATTAGCTTCATCGTTGACAACTCCTGAACGGTTATGCTTTTTATTGCTAACAGATCCAGTTTCCATAAATTTGTTCAATAATTCCGAAACGTATTCGTGTCGTACATTTCTTCCTGGATGATTATCATTGAACATACGGGCAGCAGTTCTAGCACTATTTCCATTCTGGTAGTACAAACTCACTATTTCAATCCGTTCTCGAATCGTATAAACCATTGCTTCTCAAGAATTCACAAAAACAGAAACACCAATTGTAACTTCATCTGGTAGGTAATCGTTATTGTAGAATGAGACAAATACAAAATGAAGAGAATTTCGAATTCAAACTTAACTAGGTAAAATAAGACTTTTTTGAAGTATACTTCAAAAAAAACACCTATGAAACCTAGGTAACAAATTGTACAGAAGTTCATTCAGGGTGGCTCGTTTTCAACTCAAATAATTTGTAGCTCCCGAACCATATGCGTCAGACCATATGTTTTATACTTTGTTGAAATCTGCTCATCATGGAGCATCTGATAATGCGAAACAATATAGGGTGATCCATTTGAAAAAAAATTGTGCATGCTCTGGGGGTGCGATAGTGGAAGTAACATCGAATGTGAATATCTCAAAATGTGTCCCCCTGTATACTATTGTTGACGTGTTTTTTTATTTTTCCTGAAAATCATTGTACCAAAAGTTATTCAGGGTGGCTCGTTTTAAATGGAATGCACTGTATATAAAATAACCAAATTGTTAATATCAAAATGATTTTGAAAATTTGAGGTTTCAGATCTACGCTTTAAACTCAATTCATTTTATCTAATTGAATTATATTGCACTTTTTTATTAAAAGATATTTTATAAAAATGATTTTCATTTCTATGACATTGTTCAGTATTGATCTAACAAAACCAAACAATAATAATGAATAAAAACAAAAATTAAACTGAGAAATCAAAAAATGAATCACATTGAGTCATCAGTCAGGATACCCAATTAATAAAGTTAATTAAACTTTGATTACTAACAAAAATAAACTAAGAAAACAAAAACTAAGTCATCAGTCTGGATACCTAATTAATAAAGTTAATTAAACTTTGATTACTAACAGAAATAAACTAAGAAAACAAAATATAAATCACATTAAGCATCAGTTGAAATGAATGAATAATAAAACAATATTACAAAAAACGCTCAATTATTCAATGCTTCAATTCAATCAGCTTCAAATCATATTCTAAGATTTTCTTCCTAATCTGCTCACATTCTTCTTGGTGTCTCAAAATTTGAATTTTAATTCTATGTTCTTCTTTTGACTGCTCTGCATTCTCAAGTAAAGAATCGAATAATTTCTGTTTCTTCATTGCAGAATCAATGTATTATGTGCAAAATATTTCTTACTGGGCCATTACTGCAACTGTTGAAACTCCTCTGGATCTGTATTCAAGCCTCTTCTTTGGTTTTTAGGTTGTACCATCTGTTTTTTCATTTTCAAATACTTTTTTATGTTTATTTGCAAGTTTAATTATTGAATTTCTCTCTTCAGGAGTGAAATTACTCCCCCTTTTCTTATTATTGCTATCCATATTATATTTCGTTTGTCTTTAAAAAAACAAAATTGACATTTACGTTCATACATCGCACATAGTTGTCACGTTATATCATATGTCAGTTATGGGTTATCCTCCAGGTATCTGACTAATCTGCTAGTTGAAACTTACAGAAAGCTTATTCGGCAATTTATCTGCTGGATATAAGTTATTCTGTCTTCGAGAAACTCAACTTTTAAAATAACTGACAGTTAAGGATTATCTCACAGATGATTTGCATTAGATGAACCGGCCCTGAGAGAAATATTTTGTCTAGCTGAGTATCTATGATCGATGTTTTGCGATGAAATTGTGTCAGAATGGAAATACCGAATAAAACTGGAAAATAATATTCGACGGATACTCAAGACTTCAGATTCAATGGAATGTTTTCTGATAATTTTTAAAAGGCTACTTTATAAATGTCCCTGATTCATTAAATGAATACTCGCTGCTGCATCCAATACTGAAATAATATATTGATGTCTTGTTGTTTTATTTTTCATTTTTACCGATTCATTGCTTGTTTTACCAACCCCCAGAAGTCAATGAAAACTTGTACGAGTTGAAATTACGGTGGCCTTACCTTTAATAGTGGGATCAGCAATATTACTTGGGGCTTTGGAAAAATATTCACAGGCTGCCGTAGTCGAAGCCGCGTCGGGTGGAAACAGCGGGTACAAGACTAACGCTCGTACCACTGAGCCAGTAGCCCCGTCGAATAAGTGTTGATTATATCATTTTCATATGGGGTTTAATATTTAATTATTGCATTTGAATTTATATAGAAAGCACCGTATAATTTTGGTCACATTCAATAATAGGTACGTTCTATCGGAGATGACCATCTATTGTTACACCCCAGTATTCGATTGCATTCATAGATTGATCGAATTATTCCCAATGTTCATAAATATAACGGATGGTGGATCACGTTTATATGACGATGATGGAAGTATCATACTGTTTTTATTGAAAGATCATCTTCGACAGAATAAGGCAATGTCATATGTATAGCTGATTATATAGATCGTGAAATGTATAGGTCCGAGCACAGATTCTTGTATTTATCCACTGCTCCGTTTATTTTTCAGATTAGATAGAATAGGACGTCTCGTATTGATATGGCCTTCATGAAACCGAATTGACGTTCAGAAAGTTATTTATATTCGAAAAAATTCGTGATGACGTATTTCAACTGATTCATGCTCCTTCACATAACACAGGGTGAAAAGATATAGACGATTGGTGAATACTATTCTTGGGTGGGGGGCGCTGGTGACTTTTTCAGCTGAAGTTTCACCAACCTTTGCGTATTATTCATTGAAAATATTTGCAATTTGGATTTTATCGGTGAAAATTTTCCCTGAAACATTCTGAATATGTTCGACTTCCCTTTTCGCATTGAGCTTCTGTAATTGTTTTATGATTTTAAAATTTTTTCATTCTTGAAATCAGAATGTTGATGTTTTTGTACATCTTTTATCCTTTATAAATCTGACGAAGCAAAATTCATAATAACATTCAACTCAACTGAAATAAACTGTTACCGTAGTTCTGTGAAAAATGAATGGGGAATCATTAAAAGTATTATCAAATCTACTAATCAAACAAATATAATCTGTGCCACCCTCTCCAATTATTTTTAGTAATCATCATTTGGTGTAGAAAATCCCTCAAAATTTCATTTATTTTGTGATTCCAATGAATGATAGTGTAACGAAGCATTTTTTCCAAGCTCTATTACTAAGAACGGCTAACCAAAAGTTGAAGTAACTTTGGTACATCCCTGCCTATTTGGGGTTTAATATTAATTATGGTCTGGCAACAAAATAATGCTCGTTTAGAAAATGAGTGTAAAAATACGAAGCTTCCGAAACGATGACAAAACCGAGCAAAAAAAGTTCTGATGCCTTTTTGCACCGTACAAAAAGACTAATATACTTCTCTAACTGTTTTTACTATGATGGTCGAAAAAGGTATATTTATATAAGTAGAAGCGTAGTAGGCTTTTTCATAAGGAGGCGAAAAGATCAGCTGCTTTTGGTCTAGTTCTTATGTCAATCAGACAAAAAGAGTGTCTTTCTTAATACGGTTTTTTTCCGATATTTCTTTTAAATCCGGTGGTTATGAAAGCCGAAATTTAATTGGGATCGCTCTCTTTCCTTCCAGTCTGAGAACAGGTGTCTGTAATTGTTCTGCGAGCCGTGACCATCAAATAAAATACTTTTTCGTTAAGCATTTGAGTAGTGAGATAATCGTAAGGGAAACATTCTGCATAAACCTTCTGATTGGCTTGTGTCATTGAGACACCTTTATAACCATATTTTCCTGTTATTTTCCCACTGTGTCTGAGTTTATTAGCTTAGCGAACCGCCTGATTGATATTTCATACGATACTGAAAAAACGTTTCAGCTGTGGAAGTAATTCAATCGCACAGGTATAAAATATTCCAGTTCCGTGTCTTCCACGTTAAATCAAAATATGAATTAGTTGTTATATCGGATTATTGATTTATACCGTGGAGTATTTTTGTTTAAGGAAATATATATATATATATATATATATATTATATATATATATATATATATATATATATATATATATATATATATATATATATATATATATATATATATGTATATATATATATATATATATATATATATATATAATATATAAATATATATATATATATCGCAAGATTCAAAGAGTTCGCAAGAGAGGTGTATTATATTTTTGTACATGAATCTCCTGACATTTTCTACATATCCTATGCTAGAACACCTGGAGGCAAACCAGTCACAGCTAAAGGAAATCTTTGGAGTGCTTATGTTAATTTGTAACTCAGTTATATCCTCCTATTTTAGTCCAAAAAAATACCTGTGCTATATGGCATAATATCAATGGCACCCCCTTTATATTAGTATTTGTGATCAGTGTTTTTGTGTCTTGAACTTTTGGAAATATTTTTGTTCTTCAAGAATTACTGTCTTATTTTTGGTTCATTTATGTTTCGATATTGTGTTTCTGTTCTTTTTTATATACCTAGAGTTTATAATTCAGTAATATTTTTTGTTATTTTTTTTATTTTGATGAAATAAACATTATTTCAATGAAATATTTTCATTTCAACGTTTTGGAAAATGAAGACTTATTATAATGCATGAAATGACATTTAAGATTATATTTCTCAACTGAATAAGATATAAAGGAGCGATCTGGTAAAAACTGCTCATTCTTATCATATTTCTTATGGAAGTAATACGCCTTAAGTGTATTATTCTTTCTTAAAATTATGAATATTACCTGCAAAATTTGTGCATGCTTATACACAAATATGCACAATATATTAAATATACTTACACAATTCATGTATGCCGAGTACACAAATTTGTGACATTTTTTTAAACCTATATGCACAATACCTACACAATTCGTAATAGATAGGTACAAAAATTGTTGACATTTTTTACATTTTATGTTTATGATTCTTACACAATTTATGCATGAATAGTACACAAATTGGTGATATTAGTCGCACAACATAATGATTAATTTTATAGATTTGGTGTATACCGCAGGTAATAAGGCACAAGTTGGTGCAACAATAGAACATACTTTGTGTTTGTGTTTTAAACAAAATATTAACTTTTTATTCCCGACCCTAGGAAATCGCTTTACAATAGTTGAGTACAAACGGATGAAATGGCAGAAGCCACCACTCTGTGGATGTGAAATGCGCCAACCAACTAACAAATATTCAAGAAGTTCCCTTGGAAATTTCCAAAGACGATAACTTTTCATTGAATGGGGAATAAGTTCAATATTTCAGCTTCTGATGAGGAAACATAAAATTGTATATATATTGTATTTTCCAGGTATTATGATTTTTCATGAGGAGATACAAATTATTCACTTGGGAGCACAAAATGAAATCAAACAGAAAACAATGTTCCCCGATTTAGAGGATTTAATTTTCTATTTAAAATGAATAAGACTGTAAGACAGATATTGAATTCCGTGATTCCAACGAAATATTCGAGTCGCAGCATTTCGACCTTTATTGACGCGATCTTTCTTGTACTTCAAACAATAAATACTTCGGGAGTTATTCGATATCTTCACATCCTCACACATTGGAATTGTTCAATATCAGTTTTCCCGCCTTTATAAAGGAAAAGAAAACTTCCAAAACTTTTTCAATCACCTGTAAAACGGTGTTGGGTTGTGTAATAAATCGAATGAATGAGGAGGAATTCCAATCAAAGTATTATTTACAACCTGAGAACTTGAGAATATCACCGACACACACACACACATACTCAGGGCAAAATTAATCTTTTTTTATCATTATGCTCCTTCATTTTGTATGGAAAATGACATTTATGATTCGAAAGTCACAAATATTGAATTTATTCTGGCGGAACTTCGAGGAGAATAAAGACGACTGAGAAGTACCTTAAATAAATCAATAATTACAGCTTAAAAAGAATCTGATAATAATGTAATTTAAGATAACAAAAATAGTACAAAAGGTGCCTGTGATACAGTCAATGAAATTTGTAATAAATCAGAAATAGCAATAAACATTAATGAAATAAAAATAGACGGAAACAGAATAATTAATAACAAAATGGAAACATGTGAAAATGTCAATGAATATTATAGCAAATTGGGGGAAAACTATTCGATGAGAATAACTGAACACCCCAGATCACGAAAACGCTGAAACAATAGTTGAAAGCACCATTTATGTATATCCAACTGATGAGAATGAAGTAAAATAAATTATAAACCAACTGGAGACAAAAATATCTCCAGGAGATGATATTATTCGATCTGAAACTCTGAAATAAAAACTCTGCTCACTTATTTGATAAATCGGTGTATAGATACAGGGTGCTTCCCAAAAATTTCGAAATCGGGACTTATCAAACCAATCTGTAATCTACTTCAGAATAGGCTACTTCTGTCTTGGATCAATTAAAAAAAAATCTGACTACAAGGTACATGTTACTTTAAGTTCATATAGTCTTATGTTATATATAATAAGTCTACGAAATCACTGCAAAAACAATCCGAAGTTGTATGTGCGAACGTGTCCATGAAGGAAGCTAATTAAACAGGCTTCATTAGCTTCACCTTTATGTATGTGTGTATCTAATGGAATCTTTGGAATATATTTCACCTACTTCCAGACATATACATATTAAACCAATAGCAATACAATAATTTTATAGCTATGACCTGGTATTCTCACAAAGATGATCAGAAAAAAATTTATTTAAGATATGGCGAATGCGCGAATTCACTAAGCACATTTCATTCGAAGAGTTTCATAGTCTTATGAAACAATATGGAATGAAAAGTTCGAAACAAAATTATTGTTGTGTGTGTGGTTTGATTACCACAATCTAGTTAATTTGATAGTTTTGAATAAAAATTCAAAGAACATAAGAGAACTTTAATGTTCTCTGGCGAAAACATTTCAGAACTAAAACACAAAACTTAACAAGAATAGCAAAAAGGGCATAAACTTTCTCTTGCCACATGGTGAAGAGGTTATCCTCCAGCAGGTACCTAGACGACCCGTACGGATTATGGATAATAAACAGATGATACACCCGAAGTACACATTGCTGGGAAGATATTCAATAATTTAGTCTTTTAAGAAAAAAGTCATTTTGTACAGAACATAGCCGTCCCCTTGAAAGCCATGAGGGTTTCAACTAAACATAACATCATTAATTGTCTTGATTGTCCGGTATAGGAGGAACACAAAGTTTACATGTAGGGCGCTGATAAATTCCATTGACTGTCTTTATCGTCACGGTTCGAACCACTCCGGCGGAACCAGGGAATAGCTTGATGACTCTGCCCAAGAGCCATTTCAATGGTGGAAGTCCATCTTCTTTCACGAGAACAAGAGTATCCAATTTTGGTATCTGTGGATGAGTCTCCTTCCATTTTGTACGTATTTGCAAGTTGGATACGTACTCCTTCGTCCATCTAGACCAGAAATATTGTGTCATTTTCTGGATGTGTTGGTAACGGCTCAAACGTTTGGTTGGGGTTGATAGCCAATCACGATCCGGAACAGCAGTCAGCTTGGCGCCAATTAAAAAGTGTGCCGGGGTCAGAGGTAAAGGATCATTTGGATTTGATGATAAGGCATAAAGAGGTCTACTATTGAGACAGGATTCAATTTGTGCTGCAAGGGCGGACAGCTCCTCAAAAGTTAGAGAAGTGTCCCCAACAATTCTTTTTAGGTGATATTTAACGGACTTTACGCCGGACTTCCAGAGCCCGCCAAAATTAGGTGCTCGGGGAGGTATGAAATTCCAAGATATACCTTCTTGGCTCAATTCAGTTTGAATAATGTCATTGGAATCTTCAAGGAATTTTTTCAACTGAGCCCTTGTTCCCACAAAGTTGTTGCTACTATACATTTGTTCACGCAATCTCGCAATATATCGCCTCAATGTAGCGATGAAGGGTTTTTTCATGACTTTAGTCGCGAAGCAAATTAATATATAGATGTATGATTTAGTAAATTTACAATTTTGTAATTTTCTATCCTTCAAAGGAAACGGCCCGCAGTTATAATGAACCCCGGTAAATGTAAACGAACGAGCGGGCGTAAGCCTTTCCTTTGGAAGATCACCCATTATATTATTTATGCTATCCGCTATAAATCTATAGCACTTGACGCATTCATGTACCACCTTACGCGCAAGGTTACGCCCAGAAATAGGCCAAAAACGCTGTCTGAGAGATGCCAACAGAACTTGTGGACCTGAATGCAGTATTCTGACATGTTCATCATGTGCTATCAAAATGGATAAAATATGTGCCTTTGGCAAAACGGTTACATATATTTTAATGAATTCAAAATTAGAATATTTCAATCGAAAAGATCTATATTCTGCAAGATTCTCCGAAATTTGATTTTTGATGTAAAACACATTTAAAGTGCTACCACCTATAAGAAAGTTATGAACGTAAAAATCATGGATTATGGTGGAGCAGGATAATCTTTTTCGAAATCAAGTGCAATTTCATGTAAAGCACGAATACATGAGAAACTTGCAGGTGTAGTGCCATATGTTGCTACGTTGAGCTCAAAGGCGGATAAAGAATCTGACAAAGCAGAATGCCATAATATTTTTTGGAATTTTCTTTCTTCCTTTTTTATTAGGAATTGCCGATAAATTTTTTCAATATCACCAGCAAGTATGGTAGTATGATTATGAGAACGTTAAATGATTGAAATTAAATCATCCTGTATACTTGGGCCAACTACTGAAATATCGTTGAGAGAAAAACCAGAGGTTGATTTTGCGGAGCCGTCGAATGCAACTCGAAGCTGAGTTGTCATACTGCTCACTATATTCAATTGAGACATATGACCCAAATCAATAAAATCAATTATGAAATTAAAATGATGTGACTTTAGATTTTCATTTTTATCTAATTTTTCTTCTAGAGAATAAAAACGTTTTTTCGCAGTTTTATGAGAACCGGGTTCTTCAAAAGGAAGACTAACTACGAATTCACCCAAGGAATCTCTAATAGTATTTATTTTTAAATGTTTTTCACAGAAAGACTCTTCTGGAGAAAATGGTTGTTTAGAGGAAAATTCCTCGATTTTCCAAAAACGTTCAACTTGCTCGTTGAGATCAATTGTATTTATGCTAAGATTGCAATGAGTTTCGGACGTAAATAAATTATCAAAAAATAGAGGACCGGAAATTATCCATCCAAATAGAGTTTTTTGTAAAGTAGGTAATCTTGGACCTAATTTTATTTGTCCGGTACATAATAAATCATAGAATATATCATTCCCAATAAGCATATCGATAGATTCACTCATATTGAAGCATGGGTCAGCCAATATTAAATTTGGCGGTATGTTAATCAATTTTGAGTTAAAAGTTATTGAGGGAATATTTTCTGTAATTTTCTCAATTACGAAACAAGATAAAGTGCTTTTAAATGAATTTATTCTTGATTGGATATTTACACAGGTTCTAGTATCTAAAGAAGCTGAAGTTTGATTGATACCTGTGACGAGAATTTTACATTTGTTTGTTTTAAGTTTGAGTTTTTCGCATAAACGTTTCGTAATATAATTACTCTCAGATCCAGTATCAAGAAGTGCTCTGCAAGTATGTATCTGGCCACTGTTATCGATGACGTCGATAACGGCCGTTGAAAGAAGAGTTAATTTTTTGTCCTGCGTGGAACACAGGGACGTAGAATTTGAAACGTTAGCATTTTCATTTTCGGATGAAGATTGAGCTTCAGTTTTAGCATTATTAGAATTTTCGAATGACTTCGAGGCTGTATTATTTTTGCTCGTGAAGTGTAATAAAGTACCCCATTCCCATTCTCGTCTAGTGATAGAATCAAGTTTGGTTGCAACTAAATGAATTATGAGAGTATCCCAATGCTCTGTCGGCAACTCCAGATTTTTCAGTGCACGCAAATGACGAGTTGTACCATCAAGTAACTGACGTAAGATAGTACACGATTCCTTTGTTACTGAAGGTAGGTTGAAAAGTGCCTTTATATGATTCGAAACCAAAAGTTGTTTATTTTCGTATCTTTCTGTTGAACAAATCCACGCCGTATCATAATTAGCTTCGGAAATTTCGAGAGATTTTATAATATTTGCAGCATCCCCCTTTAACGATAATCTCAAATAATGGAATTTTTGAACTTTCGATAGAGATGTATTTTCATGAATGACGGATTTGAACGTATTTTTGAAAAATAGTCATTCATTATATGTCCCGTCGAAAGTAGGCAAATTTAAGTTAGGTAATTTTATATTTACATCTGAGGGGATTGACTGATGAGATGAGGATCGAGACGATGATACGTTTTCGACAAGTGGTGTTTTGGATATTATGTATTTCCGTGTATCGCTTATGATTTCATAATAAACATCTTTAAATGAAGCTGTTTCCTGTCGAATCATATCAAGTCCTTCTTGATCGTCATCCGCTAATGCAATTTCTAGCTCATATTGTATATTATAATATTCATCCAATAAAGGTTCTACTTTGTTCAATCTCTGTTCTAATTGAATGATATCGGGACTTTGTTCGTCAGAAAGTTTCTTGTAATAGGTTTCGAAACGAGTTAGCTGAGATTTTATCATGCCTCGTTTTTTCTTTAATAAAGCAGCCATTATGAGAAATGATTTTCGAATGGGTGTATTGTAGCTCAAGGTTTCAAAATATTGATTCTTGAAAAGTCAGCAACTTGTTCTCAACAGCTCAGTTTATAATAAAATTCCATGAAAAATGGTTCCAAAAAGTACACTCAAACTATGAAACTATTTGCTTATGTTATGCAAAGTTTCGAGAAAGTATTTTGTCAATAGGTTTGTAGGTATCAAACTTTCATGAAAGTTATTTGAAAGAGTAATTTAAAAAAAGCAAAGTTCCGGAAGTATTTTGTTGATAAGATTATATAAAAAATTTCATGAACTTTGTCAATGAGTTTATATCAAAGTTTCATGAAAATTATTTTTAAAGAGTATATTCATTCTATGAAACTATTTGCTAATGTTATGCGAAGTTTCTAGAGTATTTTGTTAATGTAGTATTGTGTATCAAGAACTTGCTAAAATTATGCAATGTTCCAAAGAAAAAGATTTCAAAATATGAAACTATTCGCTAATATTATGCAAAGTTTCGAAGGTATTTCATTAATTGATCATTAGGTATCAAGAAATTGCTAAAATTATGCAATATTCCAAAGAAGTATATTTCAAAATACGAAACTATTTGCTAATGTTATGCAAAGTTTCGAAAGTATTTTGTTGATTGATTATTATGTATCAAGAACTTGCTAAAATTATGCAATGTTCTAAAGAAAAAGATTTCAAAATATGAAACTATTTGCTAATATTATGCAAAGTTTCGAGAGTATTTTGTTTGTTGATAATTATGTATCAAGAACATGCTAAAATTATGCAATGTTCCAAAAAGGTTCATTTCGAAATTTGAAACTATTTGCTAATGTTATGCAAAGTTTGCAAATTATTTATTTAATTGATTGATTATGTACAAAGAACTTGCCAAAATTATGCAATGTTCCAAAAGGTTAATTCGAAATATGAAACTATTTGCTAATAGTATACAAAGTTTCGAAGTATTTTATTCAATAAAATATGCAGCACTCATCGAAAGTGATAGGGTATGGAAAATGGTTTATATAAAGGAACGAACACACCTTTTGTATCCAGAAATCCAGGTAACAGTGATGCGGAAGCTGGCGGCACACACTTAATTATGGATGAAAAATGTTCGTTATAAGTTCAATTGAACTCGTAAATTCGAAAACTAGTTCACTATTCTACTCGAAGGACCATGTTGTGTGTGTGGTTTGATTACCACAATCCAGTTAATTTGATAGTTTTGAATAAAAATTCAAAGTAACGATAACGAGAACTTTAATGTGTCTCTGGCGAAAGACATTCCAGAACTAAAACACGAAACTTAACAAGAATAGCAAAAAGGGCATAAACTTTCTCTTGCCACATGGTGAAGATGTTATCCTCCAGATGATACACCCGAAGTACACATTGCTGGGAAGATATTCAATAATTTAGTCTTTTAAGAAAAAAGTCATTTTGTACAGAACAATTACAATTTAAAAAGTTTTAAAATAAAATTATAATTTAAAAAATATTATAAAACGCTTGTAGCAATAAGGACTGAAAAGTTAAAAATGATGAGAATGAAGTCATTTACCAAAAAATTTCCTTTGGCGTGCTCTTTACTTACTTTTCATAATCATATCAAGATAATTGGTATCAAACACCTCACGCTTTTTTACATGAGACAATATTTTTTGGTCAATGACTTTATTCTTTTTATTTTTAACTTTTTAGTATTTATTGCTATATGAGCGATTTTTTTTAGTTTTCTCACATTATATTCCTTTATGGAATTGGATAGACAATCAATCCTGACTGCAGGCTACACCATTATTCACAAAAAGTTGAAGCGGAAGGAAGGCGGCCGTAACATACTCTCATACATCACAGTGACTCACATTTTATCTTTCATCTGTTTCGTGTCAGATTGAGTAACCTTCCTTCTGAAGTTCAACGTCCACCACTAAACATTGAGAATTAGGACGCGGAGACATCGGCCAAGTTCGTGTTACGCCCGATTGTGGAATTCCATGGAATCTTGATCAGTATTAGTAAATCAGGATTGAACATAAAACCGGTGCATTCCACTGTAAATGAACGATGAACAAGACTTGGACATCCATTCCTTTCTGAACAATACAAACAACACAGCTCCGGATCGACGCTAGATACAGACGTATTTATGCCAGACTCGAGATCAACTCGTGCGTTGTTTCCTACAATCTATTGTTTGGTAGTGGCAGCTGAGTGATTCATAGCCGCACAAGGACAAGTAAAGTCTTTATCGCATTATTAGTGAATTATTGCCGCTGGGCGGGCGCCGTTCCTACGTTTCCTACACTTCTACTAGTCATTTTTGATAAAAGAGCCGTGAGATATTGAGGCTAGGAAGAAACCACTTCCATTCTATCCAACAAATACTGAAGTAAGACAAATAAGAGCACTGTTATCCTTATCTATTCATCATCGTATCCATTCTCTATTCATCATTAAAAATGATATCAATTTGAAATTTGATCATGACATCATTTTCTGTTTTTTGATATGCCATAAGATGGAATTGCGATATGAGTTTATTGACTACATTACATATTTTGAATACATCTGCAGCAGATCTTTCGAAATAAAAAGTATTTCTATGTCAAGAGTTACAACTAATATCACCGAGTTAACAGTATGATTAAAAAGACAAAACACAATCCAATCTGAATAACATGAATCGAAGGACAAATATAACCAAGTAAACATCCTTATCAAAATTCAAAATAAAATTCAACGTGACTTAAGTCCAAGAGCAAGGTCGAATTATATGAATCTAGAAATAAAAGCCGCCGGAAAAAATGCCGCCGAAAAAAAAACCGCCGGAAAAGAAGCCGCTGGAATAAACGCAGCCGATGTTATTCTGGATTTCGCAGGTGAAAAAAAAACATGTATATCTTATTGTTTATTGTTATTTTGGAGTAACACAACATATTTGATTTGGGTGCATCCTTTTGTTGTGGCTAATGACTGTTGAAAACAGTTCCATATTTCTGTTGTTTTCTACAAACTCCGTACAAAGGGCTTTTGTTGTTATTTGCATTATATCGTAGGTCGGTTGGTCTCTTCTTGGGAGTTGGTAGTGGTCTAGTATGCAGCTGTTCTATTTTGGTATAGTCGACCGCAAGTTTTTGCCTCATTTCACGAATAAGCACCCAGATTGATGGATGCTTTATATTAAATAATAATAATAATAAATTTATTCATCATACGAATTCACATAATAATCTCATCGATGAATAAAATTTAGAGAAACCACAGGAGGGCACGCCCTCATGCGTGGCATAGAATATAGCATTTTTTAATATGAGTAGCTATATAAATCTTAAGAATCACTTAACACTTGAATCTAAAATTAACTTTACATTGTTGAGTTTGATTATTGCTTTGATAGCCGTAGTAATTTTGAAATATTTATACTATTATCTATATACATATAAGTTTAGAATTTCATGCTTAGTTTTCTATTAAACAACGAATAGTTCCTCTCTCTTGCGTTCTAACGAACGTTTTCAATTTTTCTTTGAATGTGTTCATTGTGGGTTGTTCTTTATGACGGAAGATAGGAGTTATACAATTTAGGTCCAAGGTACATATAGCTTCTTTGTCCAATCGATTTATTCATTTGTGGTAATAGATATAAGTCTTTTTTTCGTGTGGCATAATCGTGTACTTTTGTTTTTAAGTTTGTTCTATTTAAATGCGATTGGTAGTGGCTTGCTGAAATATATTTGTCTGGGATCCATTTGTCCACTTCTGAAAAAAGAAGGTCTGACGGGTACTTACGATCCTTTCCTAGTAACATTTTCAGGAATTGCTTTGTGGTATTCTAATTGGTGGTAATGGGTTTTTGAAACATGCCCCCCGTCCTATTATACCATAGCTCAGGTGTGATTCTACCAAGCTGTTGTATATAATAATTTTTTGCTTATGTGATGGAAAATTGTTTATGTGCTTGAATTTGAATAGAATATATCTGAGTTTTTTAATTGGGTACTTGATATGTTCATCTCATCTTAATTGACTATCTAATATAATGCCCAAATATTTAATCTTATTCTCAGGACGTACTTTGCAATTTGCTTGTATGTTAATGTCATTGTTAGGAAATGATGTTTTGTAGCTACTTAAAGGTATATATACTGTTTTCTTGAAGTCCAATGATGAAAGGCGATAATCAAACCATTTTTTCAAATCCGTTAAATCTCTTTCAATTTTTCGTTTCAGATCCTTCCAGTTTTTGTCTTTATAGACTATAACTGTATCATCTGCGAAGCTTGTGATCTTTCCGTGCTTCTCTAATGAGAAAAGATTGTTGAGATATATAGTAGATAGCACTGGCCCCAACACCGTACCTTGAGGTATACCACACGTGATTTCTCTTTCATTACTCACAATGTTTTTTATTTGAACTTTTTGTTTTCGGTTTGTGAGGTAACTTTTGAAAATGGCTGGATCTATTACCCCAACCAAAAACAAAAATACAATTGAAAAAAGTATACACCTTTAAGGTGAAGTTTACTCTCAATACGGGATATTACAAAAATACGAACCTTCTGTATTGATATTTGTTTTGTAATTTCCAGTAATCACAGCATCATGAACATTATATGTTTCTGCTGGGAATAAAGCGGGAACCCACTGCAAGCAGGTGTCTCCTTCCTGATTGCCTACTCTTCTGAAGATCCCAGATACGTCGGCATCCAATGGCAGGAACGCTAGTCCATCTACCATACCAACAAAACTACTGAATCGTTATTTTGGTGATATTCTGTCTGCATTCCCAGCTCTTGTATTTTTCCATGCATTATCTGGCACAGATGGTAGAAGCAGCCTCTTATGGTTATCTCCTCTACCAAAATGGACTTCGTGGTGTTTATTGCAGTGGTAATAACATTGTTAGCGTTGAGTTCTTGTGTATGTTATACAGAAAACCGGCTTAATGATTGTGTTTTGAAGGGTTTTTACCCTATTTTGTTTTTTTCCTGGAAATCGGAGAAATAAATACCAAAAAAGAGACTCTTTATTATTTGGTTGAATTAGGATTTAAACCTAGGAAGTTTTGTTTGTCAAAAATCAGGTCTCCTGGGTGACGAAGTGATATATAAGTAGCATCTTACAACGGGATTGTATAATTATATTCTTGGAATTCATAAACTGATAAGTTTACGTTCATCTGTTCAATTGAGTGGATAAAATATATTTTTGAAGTTCGCATAACTTTGTGTAATGAATTCATATTGTGAAAATTGCATAAGTTAAAGTATAAATAAAACTGATACATTGTGGTTACATTTGGAAACTTCTATGAAAAGTACCCCTTCCTTTTCAAGTCTATAAACTTTAGGGTCAGTTCAGTGTTTGAGTTGAGATGAAGACGAGTCTGTCTGTCTCACTGTCTGTGCAACCGGAGTCCAGTCTCAAGGGCTGTAATTGAAGCCTACATACCTTTGGATATTTCAATAGAACCAAGAAACCAGACCCCTGAACATCCGTATCTCCATCTGTTGCTACCCCTGGTAAGTGGAGTGAACCACTATAAAATGTGGCGCCCGTGGGTGAAAGTTGAGTTCAAAAATAGTTTGGATAAGTGTCTTGGCGTCATAAATAAACTAACGAATCTAGGGATAGAAGTTATCATTCCTGTCCCTAGAAAGTCTTTTTACACTGCTAACACACAATAAAATTTTTTGCCCCACAAAATGACTATGGAAAATAACGACGTAATTGGACCTAAGAATATCAATACCGCACTAAATAATTTATTCGCCAATTTATCAACATGGCACTTCCAGTCGAGCTTGTCAATATATACAGGATGTCCCTGGACTTCCTTTTTTTCTCTCAAGAATGTATAGATGGGGTCAAAATATCAGCAGTACTTCATATAACTTTCCTTCCTCAAAGCCTCCGTTACCAAGTTACGGGCCCTCAAAGTTACAATATGAAAAAAAATATTATTTGGTAACTTTCAAAGTGAATATTCAGAATCATCTAAATTTTGGTGATTGACTAAACAAATGAATTCCTTCGATGAGCTTTCATGCAGGAGTCAGTTGTTTTGCTACAAAGTCAGGAACGGACTACTTCCCGATGGTCCACACCCCAAAACTTTGGAATGACTTGGATTTGTCAATATGTTTTAACAAAACAAGGTTACCTGGACAATTTCCCGAATAAAAGTACTCGTGTGGAAAATCGATCATAGCAACGATTTTCGATAAAAATACATTTTTGTTCGACGACATCCAACCTGAGATGTCTACCATTATTCGAAAATATCAATTTGTGATGAAAATAGAAATGATAGGTACAATGTTCATAACGAATTTTTATCATGCAAACACGTTTACCTTACAAAACTCATGGTGTAAATAATCAATCGCAAGCCTCAAGAGCAAACAGAAATGCAGAATCCACTACAAAAACTGCTCGATATGACCCCCATCTCTCTCAATACATTTTCTCAGTCGGCGCAAACACCCTCTCTGCACTTGAAATAGCATGCCAGGGCCAAGGCATCTCTGGTGTGAATAGGTGTAGCGTAAACGAGGCATTTTAGATGCCCCCACAGAAAGAAATCCAATGGACTTAAATCCGGAGTCCACGGTGGCCATGAATATGGCCCACCTCTACCAATCCATCTATTTGTGAAACTCTGGTTATCGAAATAAAACAGGCTCCAATTAATTATCCATTAGACATACCTGTCTCGGCATACAGACGACGAGCTTCTGCAGCATTACCAAATGCATATCTACATACTCGTTGAATGTAAACTGTTCGACCATATCAAAACACTTCAAACTGTCCTATTAGAATATTGACAATACAATGACAACTCACCACTCAACAAAACAAAATCGCATTCCAGTTGTAATTTTTCATCCACACTAATTTTATTTCTTTCTACAAGGTGTTTTTGTCAACATCTGTGGAAGAAATGGAACATAAATTTATTCACCGGATATTTTTCACTTATTCATGTGCAGCCGTTTTTGTAGTTCATTAGTTTGCTTTTTATTAGTTATGTCTTCCGATGTGCGTTTCTTCAGCTGAATTCATCTTCGGGTTGAAGATTTTCTCCCATGAAATTATACTTATCAGTGAAACTCCTCAACATTTGAGCTGTGAATACGAATTTGCAACATCCAAATGTTGAGTTTCATGAGATTCAGATAACACAACACGAATTGTGCTTATTCCACGCGTACATACAACATATGGACTGAAATCGATATTTCATAGTGGAGTAGCTTGTTAGTTCGAAAACACCACGAATCTACATAACTTGATATTTCATTTGAAAAAATATCTACATTGTGAATGAAACTTTCAACTAGGTACTGCACTTTTTGTTTACGACTTTATTTTAGCATATTTCGTATTATCCCTGTTATAAATGTTGTTGAGTTAACGTTAGCATTAGTAATTCTACTGTGAAAATTTTTCAATTCAAATAATGGTGGACGATCGGGTTCGATGTCGTCGAGTAAAACTGCATTTTTATTAAGAATCGTTGCTCCGATCGATTTTCCACACGAGTATTTCTATTCAGGAAATTGTCCAGATAACCTTATTTTGTCAAAACATATTGACAAATCCCAGTCATTTCAAAGTTTTGGGGTATGGACCGTCGGGGGTAGTCCGTTCCTGACTTTGTAGCAAAACAACTGACTCCTGCATGGAAGCTCATCGAAGGAATTCACTTGTTTAGTCAATCACCAAAATTTAGATGATTTTGAATATTCACTTTGAAAGTTATCAAAGAAAAACATTTTTCATTTTGTAACTTTGAGGGCCCGTAACTTGGTAACGAAGGCTTTTAGGAACAAAAGTTATATGAAGTACTGGTGATATTTTGACCCCATCTATACATTCCCGAGGGGAGAAGAAGAAGTCCAGAAATACCCTGTATATACCAAGCAACTTGACACTATGCCCATCTGTTGGAGTTGCACTGGAAGATATAGTGATATTCTTTTTTTTCCTCAGAATTAAGCAAGAGCTTGTGAGAGCCAAACTATTCTATTTTATTAAATCGTGATTTTTTCGATTAAATCGTGATTTTTTTGATTTATACTGATTTTTCCCTTAATTATGGAAATAATGAACTTGTCTAGATTTACAGTCAGAAAATCTCCTCGGCGACATACAAAAAAACTTGTGCTGACATGAAAATTTTCGGCAGTGTGCCGCGTCTTTTCTGGCGGAACAAGAAAATTCCTTTGTCTTCATAATGTGCGGTTGACGCAAAACTTCAAAAGCTTTAAATTGGTGGAAATCCCAAACAGAATGTCGATGCTATTCAAAAAGTACTGCCCACCATAAAACAATTGTTATCTGCCACAGCTTCTTCAGCATTTGTCGAAAGAGTGTTTTCGACATTTAGTTTGGTACATTCCAAACATCGAAATCGCTTGGGAACCGAAAAGCCGCTAAATTAGTTTTTCTGTATGAGTATCATAATTGACTTCCTGAATACATATTTGGTTTGTCTTTAACACGCTTTATATTAGCTTCACTTGTATGTTTATTTGTTCGTTTGTTTGTTTGTAACCGACTCCTTTGGGGCGATTTTGACCCACTTCTAGACTTCCGAATGATTCGAAATTTGGCAGGTGTACACAATTCCGGAGATAATGCATTAAGAAATCTTTGTGTAAGAAAAAACAAAATGGCGGCTCCAATATGGCGTACGAGTTTTGTGATTATGGTCCGATTCGCTTCAAAATTGGTATCTGAGGGTTTTCGTGGTCGGAAATTATGATTTTTTTGTCAAAATTGACGAATTGAGGATGGCGGCTCCAAAATGGTGGACGAGTTTTGTGATAATGGTCTGATTCTATTCAAAATTGGTATGTGGGGGTTTTTGGGGTCGAATATTATGATTCTTTTGTAAAAATTTGAAAATTCAAGATGGCGGCTTTGAAATGGCGGCCGAGTTTTGTTATTATGGTCTGATTCTATTCAAAATTGGTATGTGGGGGTTTTTCAGGTCGAATATTATGAGTTTTTTGTAAAAATTGAAAAATTCAAGATGACGGCTTCAAAATGGTGGACGAGTTTTGTGATTATGGTCTGATTCTATTCAAAATTGGTATGTGGGGGGTTTTGATAAGATTATTCCATTTTTTTATTTGCAAAAAATAATCAAAATAATAGTAAAAACTAAAAAAATACACTTTTATAAATAAACCACACTAAAAAGTAGGAAATGAATGATAGTTTAAAAAAACTTAAAAACACGCTTTTATAGAAAACCAGATCAAAAAAATAGAAAAAAAAAATGTATTTCATTTAAAAAAAAGCGTGGGGTGCATGGTATCAATAATTATATAGAACATTACACACCTAGGGCAGTGAAGTAAGAAATGTCTCAGATCACAGGTAATTGTTGGCCGAGGCCGAGTCTGGTTTCCTATGAAAGCGTGTATTTTAGTTTTTTTAAACTATTATCTATTGTAGGTTAGCCTGAGTAACTTTTTTGTTCACTATACATATTTTAATACCATTTATGTATTCGTTAATATTTTTTATTTGTTATTATTTAATATTATAAACTATAAACTGGTTTTGTTGTAATCTGTTTGTGTTTTCTTAAGTTTAATTTACGAATATTTACGGTGGACGGATGACGATTTTTTTTTTATGTATGTAAACATTTAGTTTCAAATAAACCTTTTTTTGAATTTCCTGATGAGTTATCTGCTTCGGCGACTTTTTTTTACAGCAATTTATAATTTGATTTATATCACGATTAAAACTGAAAAAATCAGTTGATTTAAATCATGGTTTGTATCGTTTGATTTAATTCGTCGCAACCCTGATTGTAGTGATTCAGACATTCAGAACACACATTCAGACACAGAACATTCAGAACCCGTGAACTGTTGCCAAGCAAGATTCTCGCATACACGGTTTACAAAGCTGTCTACAAACGAAAGTTTGTTAGATTTTACTAGTGTTTTCTGATTGGCTGGTGAATTGAAGATCCTAATTAGTAACCAATCAGAAAACAGTATGCGATGTGCAGTAGAATTAATTTGGACATTATTAACTTTGTCTTTTGCTGGCTCTCAAAACTAAACACTGAGCTTCTCCGTGCGTATTTTGAAGAGTAGAAGAGAAATGAATCACTCGTTGATTTATGAATGAAGTAATAATTTTCAATTTTGGTTGGATTCTGGAGTCGCCAATCACTTTGCGGGCGTTTTAATATATATATATATATATATATATATATATATATATATAATTTACATTATTTTTTTTAAATGGCGAATTTAAAAAAAAACAAAGTCAATCATGTTCAAATTAATTCTCGTGCACATCGCGTACTGTTTTCTGATCAGTTGTTGATTAAGATCTTTCATTCACCAGCCAATCAGAAAACACTAGAAAAATCTAACAAGCACTACGTCGTGATATTATTTTTCTAATCCCGAAGTTATTTTGGCGGATTCAATCAGTTCCTCCATATCATTGTTACGATCGATTAAAGTTGTATCACCGGCAAAAATAAGAGCCTGCACGCACTGGTGATTTCTGTCACCATGGCAAGGAACCTTCACAGGAATGGATAATCTCATTCTTATATTTTTGTAAGATGGTAGGTTTCAGTAAACGTAATAATTTGTCGAAATTTCTGATACTTATTCGAAAGTAGAGAAAAAAATTGTCTGGATAAGCACGTAACTTTGCAAACTTGGTGTAGAACTTCCCACTTATCAGTCTCTCACTCCAACCCAATATTCTCAATCCAATATGATGAACCTACTATTCCTTACAATTGTACCTTTTTCTGTTTCAACCGATTCCTCGATCCATCTTGACGAATAACGAATAAATTGCGAGACTGTCACTGAAAGTGCGCGCAGTCAAGAAATCTTCGGTGACGTGACGGTGACAATGAATTTATTGTCACCCTGACAAAAATCACCAGTGCGTGCAGGCTCTAATACTATTTTTAATCAGAATATGATAATAAATTTCATTTATATATACAATGAATGAAGTCGGCCCCAACATAAAATAGCCTTGAGTGAGCCGTTAGTATAAAACACACTGTGATCTACCACATAAATGGGATTGAAAAAATCTAGATGTGAAATGGATTGATCCTGCCTCAGAACATACAGATACCACTCACGGAATGAAATAATTTTTGAGCAACAGAAAATCCAACATCTATTTACATCGAGCATTACAAAAAAATGCAATTATTATTGAATTTCAATATGAAATGGGGTTTATGATAACTAAAATAAGAAACAAAAACTCTGCAAATTTTCTAAATTTCTTGAAAATCTGTAATAGTGAAGTGGAGTAACTGCCGATGAATAAAGTTTTCAATGTGTGATACAGTTTTATTCGGAGGTATGAAAAAAAAACAACGATAATCAAAGGTTTATCATGTTGACATACCGAAAAACAGCAACGTTATATTTCTTATTATAATTATTCTGAAGATATATTCTCAGTTGTAATATCACAAGAGAGTGAGAATAAAGGAAAACGATTCGACAGATTTTCGAAAACTTATTGCTGGAGAATTATTTTCAACTTTATCGAACTCTCGTGTGGTATTCTATAGATTATTTTTTGATGTTACGATCATAAGCACATTTCCTCGTATAATGATACAATGTACTGAACCGGTTTGGATTCATTTCTCACTTTTGATGGGAATTGATGACAGACGTCAAATTAGAAATATAGGTTGTCAGACAATAAAAACAAAATACCTCAAATTATTCCCGCGGCAATTTTCTAGGTAGAATATTCTCACTATTATAATGTTTAGGTTGGCCGAAATGTACATGAATGATTTGAATTGGAAGTTTCTATTGGTTTCTAGAAATGTCCAAAAATAATCATGACAATTGATAAACACCACATCTCACGTGTTCATTCAAAAACATTTAATCTACCCAATCTTATTTCATTAGTTGGGAGAAATTACTAGTGAGATGTGAGATTTAAGATATATTATATACTTTTTGTAACTATTTTTATTACTTTAACTTTTGGAAAATATTCACATACAAATCAAATATTGAAAATAACATATTTCAACCACGTGGATACGGTCGCAACAAAATGTAAAGTCATGATATTTTGGGCCACCTGCACGTTATTTATGTCAATAATACACACCAGATAATTTTACGCTTGTTCCCTTCGTTACGCTTACGTCATCCAGAGCATTCAGTTGCCCCTTAGTGCGCTTAAAAGAGTTTAACTTCGACAATATTCTTCAACACAGCATTATTTTATTTGTTTCGGCATTTGAAATGTTCGAAATGTTATACAGACTGGGCAAAAACTAGTCTGTAGTCGAACGCTTGTCTAATTTCCTCTGAAACTTGAGGTGAACTAGTTTGTATTTCTGTACGTATTCTGTCTTTGAAGTCATCAATGTCCCGAGACGACACCACAGAAAAAATCAAAAATTGAAAGATCTGGTGATCCAGCTGGCCACTCAGTGGTATCTCTTCGGCTAAGCCATCTATTGGTAAATATTTCGATAAGGAAGTTTTGTACAATTACCCCATCTTGTTGGAACCAAACACATCCACTCGGTGGAGTCGGATATAAGTTCGCCAGCGCAGGAACAACTCCATCTCTGAGTAAATTTGAATATTTTACAAATGTTAGATCTCCTTCGATGAAAATTGGTCCAATTATATGGTTATATGACACCTACCTAAACGTTTACTTTTGAGAAAATTGGTATGTGTCTCACGCATCCGAGATCATGATCAATATCATCACTGAATCAATATATACTGATTTATTTTCCCATTCAAGATGAAAGATGATTTTCAGAAAAAAAAAATTACCAAGAGCTACCTCATTTCTATCCAGCTTTTTCATTATTTCCTTGCAGAATTGCAATCTATTGTCTGGGTCATTTTCTGTTAGTTCCTAACAATATGTAGAGATTTTTTTTTATCATGGGGATTCTCTGGAAAAGTTTTGTGACGGACATCATTTCCTAGAGCAATTTGGCGTGAACTATACATCAGATTCTCTTGTGAATTTGCTGAAATATCTATGTTTTTGTAATCTACGAATTCAGGGTTTCTTTTCAATGGTTTAACATGCCCAACATGCAACTCCGGAAGAACTCTTTCCTGGACTTTTACAGATATTCACGGAACCGATTGTCATCATAATTCCAATTCGATGAATATCAGTTGAATATTACAATATCAATTACTCACAGAATTATTTTTCGAAAAACAATGTATACCATCAACTTTGACATGCACTTACTGATGTCTCTCTCTTATTTTAGTTACCTAGGATGATTTTATTTCAGTGTGAAAAAGGTGAATGATAAAAGTCGAAGGTTTTTGGATTGTTCATGGAGAATATTTTAAACATCAGATATACTGAAACAAATAACAGGATAGGATAGATAAATATTTTTTGTTCTAAAACTGTTCATTTTACCTACTTTTACGTAATCAAATCCCCTCAAAATCATTATCTTTTTCATTAAAAGAATGAGTATTGTGCATCGTTGAACTCAAATCATTTAACAAAACTGATCTGTATATTATACTAATAGATGATTCACTCTGTACATGCATATTTCTCATAATTTTTCGAAAATAATTATAGACCATAAATGTTATCCACGCTGTATAATCTACTCTGTATGAATTGAATCGTAGAGAGCCCTTCCAGTTATTTGCTCAACGAATACCGGATTTAACGAAGATAATTTGAAATTGTGATTAGTTTTGGGGATGTGAAAACAAATCTGCACAAGAGTAATGGGCTTTTAATAGGAATTTGAATCATAACTTCAAGCATTCTACCTGGGCTTTGAAACATTATACAGGTTCAACACGCTGGGATATTTTCGTGGTAAAATCATGGTCTTGGAAAATATAGAAACCGACACCCATTTCATGAAAAATGGCTCTCAGAGGGTTTCCTGAATGTGTAGTTAATTTTTTTCCAATATTAGATAAGTATATGGGACCATTCGGAGTCAAACATGAAAAATATGCAATCGATCAATGAGTTCCATGTTTGCCATTTCATACCAGATTACAGTGGTTAAAAATCAAAACAAAAACTTAAAAAAATGAAAAAAATATTAATTTATATATATATATATATATATATATATATAAATGTATATAAAATGGAAGCAATTTAATGATTTGTCGTTTTCTACCAAGTGTTGTTCATCCTTGCACTTCTTCACCGTACTGATGGGGGCCGAGAGCCCGAAACACGTGCCTACGGTTAACACTCCATGTCCATTGAATTGCTTTCATTCTGTTTAACAGTCTCCTCGATATTCCTCTCTTTCATATATATATATATATATATATTGTTATGATGCGTTAATTGCGGTTCGTTTTTCATTTTATTTTATATTTGTTCATTTACTTTCCACAACCAGACATCATAATAAAATATTTATAATTTTTTTTTGTTTTTTTTTTGTTTTCCTTTTGTTTTTCTATTTTCAATAACTTTAAGCTAGTTCTTTTTTGAATTTAATTTAATATGTATTGACAAATGAATACCCATATAAATATTTAATATCTCCGGCTATGTACTTTACCTCCTTTCTTTTACCTTATTTCCTTCACCTCAGCTAACTCAATCGATACGCCTATGGAATCTCAGAAGTTGGTTCTACTGTGGAGCCCTCTTGATGTCAAATTCAGAAATCAGCAATTCATTGTTGATCAAAAATTGAAAATAATGCAGATATTCATCAAATAATAATTTTCTTCATTCAGGAAAAACTTATTACTACCTATTCTGCGATAAATAACCTAATTAGTGCTTCATAGCAAGTATATATACAGCAAATGTGAAATCATGTGATAATAAAGTGAAATTTTCAACTAGTTTTGTAAGTTATGTGTTCTCTATAGTAATTCGTGAAAAGTTCTGTCAAATTCTTCAAAAGTTTTGTTTTTACTTGCACTGTGGTGACTTTTATGGTTTCAAAAAAATACCTTGGGACATCTGGTAACGAGAATGTCAATCTTTCGGATTTTCTCCGGTTCTTGGAAACCGCGGATCCTCTTGTCGGTTGTGACTTCTTCTCGTATTGGCAAATCTCCAATGAAAAAAGTAAGGTTAACATTGCATCTGGGATCTTTTTATCTGCTACGGTTCTTTATATCAATTTCCATGTTGCCTTGACAAAATAGCTGTTTCTCTTATATAAATTTATGATTTTTCAGGATGTAAATTTATCATGGGTTCTTCCTAAAAGTTATTTTTTCACAAGCCTCCTAGCTTGTTGATTCTTATCCCTTGATACCAACACATTTTGTTTTCCTTCTCGAATTTTCGATTTTTCCGCAGCTTTTGTTGCACTTTTTATGATTTTCACTTAATTGACAGTTTTTATTTTCGAAACATTTCTAACTACCTTACATACTGTTTGCAAGACATGTAAAAATCATATATATATATATATATATATATATATATATATATGAAAGAGAGTAATATCGAGGGGACTGTTGCACTTCTCCACCGTACTTATGAGGGCCGAGAGCCCGAAACACGTGTCTACGGTTAACACTTCTCCATGAGGGCTATGTCCATTAAATTCCTTCTACTATATATATATATATATATATATATATATATATATATATATATATATATATGAAAAGAGAGGCGGAGAGAAATAGTAGAAATCATTTGGGTTGCAGACAGGAATTACCAATTCAAAATCAATTCTCCGTTTTTAAGACGAGCTTTCGATCTACAAAATTAGAAATTGACAATAATTTTTTTATTAATTCAAAATTAATACTATTAAACATGAATTTAAAAATAAATTGTAATGGAATTCCATGTGGTGATTGTGAAAATGTGATCGAATTACGGGTCACAGAGGTGATTGTGGATTGTGGGAGAAATATAAAATCATGTGTTTTAGAAGATGACGTAATAGATAAAAATCATCGTATTCAAAATTCAAAATTATTGGGAGTAATTTAACAAAAATACTTTTCTCAAAAATGGTTCACATAAATGCTATAAATAATGAAAACAGGTAATTTGAACAATAAAAAAACCCGTCTGTGTAAAAAGTGTAATATAAAAAAGATGGAAACAAGATGACCAGAAAATATTTTCGGAATATTATGTTTTAAGAGGTTAACAATCTCACACAGTCGGAGGCATCTAGAGGTGAATAAACTGGAACTGAATACGAAAAAAACCAAGGCAATGATTATTAGTAATAAATTAAAAGTAAAATCAGTGGATTATCAATCCCTTAGACTTCAAATGGAGGATGACAAAATTGAATGGGTATCTGAATTCAAAATTGATGCTTGATGAATCGTTGACACTCGACAAGCATTGTGATCACATATGCAAAAAGATATCAAAAAACGATTTTTCTTTTCTAGGATATAATCGGAAGTCTCAATATTTTCAAAAATTACCATATATAGAACCATCATTCAGCCATTTTTCGACTATTGCCCCTGTTATATCTATTAGATGTGAACAATATGTAAAAGTTACAGAAAGTTCAAAATCGGGGTATGAGAATTATTTTGAGGTGTAACAGGTATACATCGATTCAATATACAGTGCGCGTCAAAATTATGGAACAAATTCGATATTTCGCAAGCCATGTACTTTTGACAAAAATCCTGAAATAGGTCGATTCTTATTTTGAAATGTCGATTTTTTTTATGTCTATTCTAAAGAGGTTATGTCACTGGTTTTGACATGGTGACGTAATGGGTAATTTTTTTAAATTGGAATAGATGTCTTGTGATACCTCATCTGAAAGGCCTTTCAATACTGCATTCAATGATAATGATTAATTAGATATTTTTTCACAGGGTGAACAAAAATTTATATTTTATTTCAATAAGAGAATAACTTTATATTCAACAAAATAGAACAGTTAAATGAGATGTTCGAAATGCCATCCACCAGTCTCTTGACAATAAGCAAATCTACGGACACATTCCTCTTGCACATTGCGAATAACTTCATTTTAGTCGTGGATTTTTCAATTCACTGAAAAATCTTTCTATCAATATTTAATTGAGAATGTTTTCCTTTCCGGAGTAATTCTGTTGATTTCGATCCTAATTCGATTTTTCAACTCTTGTAGATTATGCGGCCTATCTACATAGACCTTCGATTTCATATAACCCCACAGGAAAAAATCTAGGGGCGTAAGATCTGGAGATCTTCGGGGCCACTCTATCGGTCCGCGTCTACCAATCCACCTCCTAGGAAAACAGTCATTCAAAAACTCGCGAACATCACGTGCATAGTGCGGGGGTGCACCATCTTGATGCAACCAAATACTTTCATTTGGTGAGTTAGGATTGTTGGCGTTTGGAAAAATATATTTTTATTATTATTACATTATGATTATGAAATTCTTGTATTGTCATCGGTCATTGATATGTGTGACAAATTTCAGATTATTCGGAAGATTGGAAGTGGGTGAATATTTACTTCCATGATTTTATTACATTGTGAGTTATTTAGTTACAAGTGAAGATAATAAAAGCGTGTTAAAAAATGCAAAATTTTACTTTTTTGAGCCAAGGCTCTAATCCCTCAGACTGCCCTGGCAGACAAGTGAGTCAGCGCTCTACTACACCAATGGATCCTCTCCAAATATTAATAGTTAGCTATTTCCTAGTCTAAAATGGAAACAAAAGACAATCACAAATCAATGCCATAATGGGCAAGTTAGTGTCAAATAAATGTCAGTTGAAATATCAACAAATATTTTTCACAAATTCTAAGTGAAAAGGATCTAAAAGTAAACTATGGCTACTTTAATTGAAACCCAACGCATAGAAATTTCAATTTTCATTGGATGCGGAGATAGAACCATAATTCAGCAAGAGGTATGCGACTTGTTCAATGCGAAGTATCCAAATAGACCTATCAGTCGTTCAACAGTCAGTAAGATTGAGAAAAAATTTGGAGAAATTGGTCATGTCAAACATATTCCAAATGCTGGACGTCCTAAAATAGAAGAAAACGTGAAACTTGATGTTCTGTTGGGTGTAGAGGATAATCCTCACAATACTTCACGACAAATTGCAGCAGACCTTGATATATCCCAAAGTTCTGTATTACGTATTCTAAAAGCAGAAATGTACCATCCATACAAAGAACAGCTACATCAACAACTCAATGATGATGATCCCGATCGCCGTGTGGAGTTCTGTGAAATAATGAAGGATTTGTGTAACCGCAATCCACGTTTTATAAAACAAATTCTGTTTTCCGATGAGGCTACGTTTTGCCTAAATGGTTCAGTAAATCGTCAGAATTGCAGATATTGGAGTTGGGATAATCCCCACTGGATGATGGACGGGCATACTCAATACCCTCAGAAAGTTAATGTTTGGGCAGGGATAATAAATGACAGGATTATTGGCCCGTATTTTTTCGAAGGAAATCTCACAGGGGAGCGTTACTTGGAATTTTTAAGAAATGAACTCATACCTAGCCTTGCCGATATTTTTCCAAACGCCAACAATCCTAACTCACCAAATGAAAGTATTTGGGTGCAACATGATGGTGCACCCCCGCACTATGCACGTGATGTTCGCGAGTTTTTGAATAACTGTTTTCCTAGGAGGTGGATTGGTAGACGCGGACCGATAGAGTGGCCCCCAAGATCTCCAGATCTTACGCCCCTGGATTTTTTCTTGTGGGGTCATTTGAAATCGAAGGTCTATGTAGGTAGGCTGCAAAATCTACAAGAGTTGAAAAATCGAATTAGGATCGAAATTAACAGAATTACTCCGGAAGTTATTCGCAATGTGCAAGAGGAATGTGTCCGTAGATTTGCTTATTGTCAAGAGACTGGTGGATGGCATTTCGAACATCTTATTTAACTATTCTATTTTGTTGGATTTAAAGTTATTCTCTTATTGAAATAAAATATTAATTTTTGTTCACCCTGTAAAAAAATATCTAATTAATTATTAACATTGAATGCAGTATTGAAAGGCCTCCCAGATGAGGTATCACAAGACATCTATTCCAATTCAAAAAAATTACCAATTACGTCACCATGTCAAAACCAGTGACATAACCTCTTAAGAATATACATAAAAAAATCGGCATTTTAAAATAAAAATCGACCTATTTCAGGATTTTCGTCAAAAGTACATGGCTTGCGAAATATCGAATTTGTTCCATAATTTTGACGCGCACTGTATGCTCAACACTCTTGGTTGGTATGACGTAACGAAAATATATTTCTATTCAACTATGGTATTCATTTTCAAAATTACCAAAAACTTATTACCAAAATACTTCTATTCCTTTATCACTTACAATAATCAGATCCATGAGCACAATACAAGGACAACTGATCTATTTTACATATCTAGAACAAGAATAAAAATTTCTATGAACTCGCTATTTTTGAAGGGATTGGACGATTTCAATCAACTTTCCAAACCCATGAAGAACTCAGCCACATTACATTCTTCAAAAAACCAGCTAAAAAGCCATGTTATGTCACACAATTCATGAATCAACATATCGTAGTTCATCTTGGTGCAGATTTGATATTCAATGTCTTTATCTATACTTTTTTAGGGATATACTTGTTTTTAGATATACAGTTTTAGATATACATTTTATATGAGATATTTTTTTTAACTTCCATTAATGTGTTCAAATATCTCAAGATGTGTTAAAAATGTGTTCAACTGTGATATCATGTCTTGATAAAAAAAACCTTTATGACAAATCAAGCAATGACAGTTGCGAGGAGAAAATATAATATAGAACTACAAACCGCCTTTCCTATGATGGCACAGTCGGTTTCCAGGTAGTATATTTGTCACAGAATCAATAGAGCAGAAAATCTCCATTGATTAGCCTATAAAGGTTTGGAGAATTTTCCACATGGAAAACCAGAATATTATTTTATTTTCCGTATGTTGGTGTGGATTACCCAGTACATAAAGTGGGTCTAACTGATTTTCCGATATTATCGACGTGGAATTGTAAAATTCGCAGAATCTTTAGATATACCAAAAATATATTATAATTTAAATATACTTTGACCGACGCACAGTGTTCACCATGACAAAAAAACGGAATTTATCATTTTGTTTTGCTAATCGTCTAAAGAGGCTGTCAATATTCATAAAAAAAACTGTCAAAACCGGATAGTTTTTAGAAGTTGAAAAAAAAATTAGTGTGGGACTAATTATTTTGTTTTGCTTAATCGTCTCTTTGGCTGAAACCAATAATGAAAAAAAATAAAACAAAAATCGTCAAAATGAGGTAGTTTTTAAAAGGGGATGGTTGAAAAACAATCAGTGTTGAGCCTTTTTCGCGGAATTGCTCTGGAAACTGACGAGAATCTCGGAAAAAATTTGAAAAAACTTGTAACAAAGGAGTGGTTTCTAAAAACAGTGGTTTGACAGAAAAAATAGATTCCCGTCTTTTTTTTGCGGAAATGCTTTTAAGGCTGACGAGAATCATGGAAAAATTATTAAAAAAAACTTGTCACGAATGATGGTACTAAAAAAACAATATCGAGCATTTTTTCAGGGAATTTGTCCTAAGACTGACGAGAATCATAGAAACAATTTTTTTTCATATTTTCCCAAAGGGGTGGTTCGAGAAAAACCCAGATTCGAGTCTTTTTTTCACGGAATTGCTTCTAAGGCTGACTAGAATATAAAAAAAAACGTGTTACAAAGGGGTGATATTTAGAAGGGGTGATTAAACAACAAAATTTAGGATTTAACCGTTTTTTTTCGCTATATTATTTTCAAAGCTCACGAGCACCATAGAAAATTTTTTTGCAATGGAATTGGTTTTAACTCAGGGGTAATTGTGTAACTTAGACAGTCAGATTCTAGCACAAAAAGTCATTTCTTCACAAAATAATGGGGTGTTCATTCATATAGATCAAAATATGTTTGATGAAATCTTGATACACTCTTGCAGAGGCTCAAAATCAATTAAATATTGAAAAAAAGTGCAAGTATGAGCAAGATTTTTTTATATATCTTTATAGAGACTTCAGGCTATCCATAAGATATTTTTTCAGAGGGGGGGGGGTAGTGGGCATTTTTTGAAAGTCTAACGAAAGTTGAAAATGTACCAGAATAACTATTAATAACTGGGTGAATAATCGATTAATTTACCTTATCAAACATGACATGAAAACTGCATACCTTGATTGACTTTTCACCTGAGTATCATAGGAATTACTAACAAGATGTTCTTTCTGGAGCTAATTGAATTCTGAAGAAAAAGTACACGTATGGCGCCGAGGAACGTACACGATATAATGGTCGTCTTTGAAGTGCTGAAGCGAGCAAATGTTTCGCAATAGTTACCCGCAATTCTGAGAAAAGGTTATCTGGTCTTTTGTTTTCCCTCTCGTAAAGTTGGGAGCGTATACAAAAACGTTATCGAAATCTAAATTAGTGCCGCTTTTTCCTCATTTTGAGACCACTGTGCGACGGGGCGATATTCACTGCCCGCCAGTTATGAAAGAAAAATAAAAAGTAAAATTAGGGGACTTGAAATCAAGAAAACAAATACACTATGTACTCATGATTGAAAAAATGGAGAACTCACACAATATAATCTTTGATATGATAATGAAAAATATCCCAAATGCAAAATTTTAGGAAATTTATTTTCCCTTAGGGGGTTGGAAATATTTGGAGAGTTATTTAAAAAAACCGATGGGAAATTACGGTTAGTGAAATATAAATTTCAAATATCCTTTGGATTCGACTACTTCAGTTGTATCAAGTTATGTGAAACAGATTACATGTAGTTTTCGCACTGTTTTTGAGTTGGATTTAAAATTGGAGAGAATACATTTTTTCAGTTAATCAAACTGTTCTTCCGGCAACAATAAAATCCAAATATCGTTTTGAAGTGTAGTTTCAGAAATCAAATGAAACGTTGATTTTTCCCAACGAATCTGAATAAATTTAAATACATTATTCAACTTGCGGAAGGTGATTCTGGTGGTAGGTATCTATATCATAATATCACTTTTATTCTCATCTCTTGAACGTCTAAAAATGTTCACTATAATTTTGCTTTTGTTCGCTAAAGTGGAAAAATATATGATGAAGAATTTTCGTTGACATGGCCCAACTTAAATTTGATACACCTGATTGGTTAAGAAGTGGAGCTGTGACATTTTTGGGATTATCCAATCCGACCATCGAAAAATGGAAATATTGAGAGTCTTAAGGGTATAAACTGAAAAACACGCCTATATAGCAGTAAGAACCGAAAAGTTGAAAATGATAAAAAAGAAGTCATTGACCAAATAAATTTCACATATGTAAAAAAGCGAGCATTTTTCTCAATATCATCATGAAAAGTGGGTAAAGAGCACCCCTAGCTTTTTACATAAGAGAAAATGTTTTGGTGAATGGTTTCTTTTATTGTTTTCAACTATATAATGGTGTTTTTTAGTTTTTTCAAACTATAATTTCATTGTTAACTTTCAAGTCTATATTGCTTCAAAAACTGAAAAAGTCTACCGGAGAAAAACTCTTCGACTGATTCATCCACTTGAAATGAAAGTTTTATAACTAAATTTGGCGAACGCGCTAAGTGCATTCGAATGTGATTATGCTAGGAATTATCCTTGTGCATTCGCCATAATTTTTGAAATGAGAATAGGTGCATTCGCCATAATTTTTGAAATAAGAATATGTGCATTCGCCATATTTCTTCAATGTGAATTAGGATCCTGTTATGTATTTTATTTATAATTTCACTTCGTTTAGTTTGGGGATCTATCAATATATCAGTCATCTTTGCTTCTCGATATTCTCTCAATTTAGTCTCTGAAAAATCGATAGAAACTTGTGAATCCATGGGATCCACATCAATACTAAATTCATCAGTACAGTTTTTATTTGATGTTCTAGACAAAAAATCGGAGTCGGATCTATCTGAATAAGTTCGCCAGCGCAGGAACAACTGTCAGATCTCCTTCGAAGAAAATTGGTCCAATTATATGTTTATATGACACCTACGTAAAAGTTCACCTTTTGAGGAAATTGGTTGTGTTTTTCAAACTATAATTTCATTTTGAACTTCTTAATCCATATTGCTTCAAAAAACTAAAAAAGACAACGGGAGAAAAACTCTTCGATTGATTCATCCACTTGAAATGGAAGTTATACTAAATTTGGCGAACGCGCTCAGTGCATTCGAATGTGATTATGCTAAGAATTATCCTTGTGCATTCGCCATATTTTTTGAAATAAGAATAAGTGCATTCGCCATATTCATTCAATATGAATTGGGATCCTGTTATGTATTTTATTTATAATTTCATTTCGTTCAGTTTGGAGAACCATCAATTCATCAGTCATCCTTGCTGGTTGCTTCTTGATATTCCCCTCATTTAGTCTCTGAAAAATCGATATACAAACTTGTGAATCCATGGGATCCACATCAATACTAAATTCATCAGTACAGCTCTTATTTGATGTTCTAGATGAAAAATCGGAGTAGGATCTATCTGGATAAGTTCGCCAGCGCAGGAACAACTGTCAGATTTCCTTCGAAGAAAATTGGTCTAATTATATGGTTATATGACAACCACGTAAACGTTTTACCTTTTGAGGAAATTGGTTGTGTCTTTCAAACTATAATTTCATTTTAAACTTTTTAGTCCATATTGCTTCAAAAAACTAAAAAAGACTATGGGAGAAAATCTCTTCGAATAGTTTATCCACTTGAAATGGAAGTTATAACTAAATTTGGAGAGCACGCTTAGTACATTCGAATGTGATTATGCTAAGAATTATCCTTGTGCATTCGCCATATTTTTAAAATGTGAATATGTGCATTCGCCATATTTATTCAGTGTGAATTATGGATCCTGTTATGTATTTTATTTATAATTTCATTTCGTTTAGTTTGGGGAACTATCAATTTATCAGTCTCCCTTGCTAGTTGCTTCTTGATATTATTTTGATTTAGTCTCTGAAAAATCGATATAAAAACTTGTGAATCCATGGGATCCACATCAATACTAAATTCAGCACACAGCTTCTATTTCATGTTCTAGATAAAAAAGCGGATTCGAATCTATCTGGATAAGTTCGCCAGCGCAGGAACAACTGTCAGATCTCCTTCGAAGAAAATTGGTCCAATTATATGGTTATATGACACCTACGTAAACGTTTACCTTTTGAGGAAATTGGTTATGTGTTTTTCAAACTTTAAATTCATTTCAAACTTTTTAGTCCATATTGCTTCAAAAAACTAAAAAAGACTACGGGAAAAAACCTCTTTGATTGATTCATCCACTTGAAATTGAAATTATAACTAAATTTGGCGAACGTTCGAATGTGATTATGCTAAGAATTATCCTTGTGCATTCGCCATATTTTTTAAACGTGAATATGTTCATTCGCCATATTTTTTCATGTTGAATTAGATCCTGTTATGTATTTTATTTGTAATTTCATCTCGTTTAGTTTGGGAAACTACCAGTTCATCAGTCATCCTTGCTAAATGCTTCTTGATATTCTCTTAATTGAGTCTCTGGAAAATCGATATACGAATTTGTGAATCCATGGGATCCACATCAATACTAAATTCATGAGTACAGCTTTTATTTGATGTTCTAGATAAAAAATGGGCGATATACAAATCTTTTCCTGGTATATACCGGATGGTCCACTTACGACTATCCACCCTCAATAACTCCCAGAAAAATTATTTTACAAAAGATCGCCGAGACACGTCGATTTTTGTTTGGAGGGGGACACCATTTGACGAGAAGAAGATATGTTATCCTTCAACCCCCCACTCCCCAGAGCAATTTCCTCTTTAATTTTAATAGGGAATGAGGGTCGTGTCATACATCATTGTAAATGTAATTCAATTCTGACACTAGCAGTGTAAAAATTTCTGAATTTGAAAAAGGCGTGCTCGAGATATTCGAGTTCAAATGGTACATTGCTGAATTGTGAGTAAATAAATTATACGAAATAGATTATCAAACATTATTAACGAAAAATTTTCAAAATGACTGTCATTAACTCCCAGACAGTAGTAGAGTCTACTTTCAAATGCCTCCAGTACCTTTGGAACTGTTTCTCTGGCGATTGCCTGGCATTCAGTTAAAATTCTTCTTTCCAAATCGTTCAGGTAGGTAGGTAGGTTGAGTTCTATAAATAACGGATTTCAAATGACCCCAAAGGAAAAAATCATTGGGTGCCAAATCCGGCGAGCGTGCTGGCCATTCTATTGGACCTCGACGACCTATCCATTTGTTTGGAAAAGTTTGGGAGAGCCATTCTCTCACCTGTAATAGGAAATGAGGTGGTGCCCCATCTTGCTGGAAATTAATGTTATCTGCCAATAGATTTGGATCACCATTATCATCAAGATCCGTGTTTACAGCATCTAAAATAAGTGGTTCAATCAGATTCTGCAGCATATCCAAATAAACCGCACCATTTAAATCACCTTGAATAAATATTGGGCCAACGATTTTATTACCCAGAATCCCTGCCCAAACATTCAACTCTTGAGGCCATTGTGTATGCTCTTCTCTAAGTAAGTAGTGGTTGTTCTAACTCCAATAGCGAGGGTTGTGTCTGTTCACTTACCCGTTCAAAAAAATGAACACTCATCACTGAAGCAAATATGCTTAATGAATCCGTGGTTCCTCTGTATCATTCTTGTACATTTTCGCAGAATTCATATCGTCTGTCGTAGTCATCCTCATTCAGTTCATGGTGAAGATGCAACTTATACAAATGAAATTTGTGCAATTTTAGCACCCTCATTATGGAAGTCCTCGATATGCCTGTTATGCTACTGAGTTGCCGTGTAGACAAAATTGAGTCAACTGCACCTTGTCCTACAACACTCATTTGATTGATCTTGTTTGTAACAGACGCCATCCTATTCTTTTTTTCATTGGCGACTGATCCAGTCTCACGGAATTTCACCACAAGATCCAAGATATATCAAGAATGATAAAAAAATACCAAAACCTTTTTCTATAACCATTTTTCCTAAAACTCACTTGTGAGTTACGTTTCTGTTTTCGTATCTATCATTGGAGATCCGAGCTGTTGCTCGTGCACACTCATTTTGAGCAGCAAAAATTAAAATCATTTCAACTTTCTCGTCTTTTGTGTAAACCATCGCGATACGAGTAGAATTGTTGAAATACGTGGGCACTTTTCGATTCTACACTATCACCATTTCACAAAAAAATTGTTCTCAGAGATTAGTATTTCTCCTTTGACAATCATGTTGACAACAAAAAACTGAAACGTGTCCTCGGTGAGCAAATAATGGAGATCATTTTGAACATTTGAACTCGAATATCTCGAGAACGCCTCATTCAAATTAAGAAAATTATGCACTGGTAGTATCAGAATTGAATTACCTTCACAATGATGTAAGGCACGACCCTCATTAAAATTATAGAGGACGTTGCTCTGGGGTGTAGGGGGTTGAGGTATAACATATCTTTTTCTCGTCAAATGGTATCCCCCTCCAAACAAAAATCGACGTGTCTCGGCGATTTTTTGAAAAATAATTTTTCTGGGAGTTATTGAGGGTGGATAGTCGTAAGTGGACCACCCCGTATACTGAATTTATGTTGAATTTTTGAAATTGTAGGAGTATTTTTGCAAACGTGTTGGACAGGAGGCTAATGGTTTCTTAATGGTTAATGGACGGTGAACAGTTTCCACAGTAAATGATGTCCCATAAACATACTGTGCGAACATTTGACAATCAAAAACTACCGCTGCGAGTTCTTTTGCAATCTGAGCCTAATTCAAGTGCTGTCGATGCATAGGCACAAGTTAAATTTTGTTGTAGCAACACTGCCCCTAGACCATTTTCGATGCATCAACTGAAATGGTTGTGTGTTTAATCACATCAAAATATTGTAAAATCGGTAGCTTAACCAACATTTGTTTGAGTTGATTAAATAATCTTATGTGATTTTCATCCCATCCCATTTTTTTCACCAAGTTTCTCAAGGTGAATTCAATTTTGTTGAGTTTGGAATAAAACGCCCTATGTTATTAATCATCCTCAAAAATCTATAGAGTCTCCGGTTTGGCCCGTGGCTCTGGCATGATTTTTATTGCACTGATATTTTTTTTGTGTGGTAAAATACCATCTTCTCGTAATGTCCCATTTATTTATTTCCGATAGGCCAAATTTACATTTATTTTTATTCAAAGTAATATTATTATTTTTTGCAATTTCTGAGACTTCCAAAAGCCTTCCATTATGTTCCTCCTTTGTGCTTCCCCAAATGATTATATCATCTATGTACAAATCTACCCCTTCAATATCAAAAATACTCTTGAAACGCTTGTAGAAAACTTCGGGGGCTGAGCTTATTTAGGGAAGTCTCAAGAAACAGTACCTCTCAAAAGGTGTGCAAAAAGTGGATAGCTTTGCACTTTCCTCATCTAGAGCTTTTTGCCAAAAACCGCTGTTTGCATCAAGTGAGCTGAAATACATTGCACCTCCCAACTTTGCAATAATTTGCTCCAACGTCGGTTGTACAAAGTGCTTCCCATAGAGAAACTAAAAATAAAGAGAGTTTGAAAAACAATCAGTGTTGAGCCTTTTTTCGCGGAATTGCTCTGGAAACTGACGAGAATCTCGGAAAAAATTTGAAAAAACTTGTAACAAAGGAGTGGTTTCTAAAAACAGTGGTTTGACAGAAAAAATAGATTCCCGTCTTTTTTTTGCGGAAATGCTTTTAAGGCTGACGAGAATCATGGAAAAATTATTAAAAAAAACTTGTCACGAATGATGGTACTAAAAAAACAATATCGAGCATTTTTTCAGGGAATTTGTCCTAAGACTGACGAGAATCATAGAAACAATTTTTTTTCATATTTTCCCAAAGGGGTGGTTCGAGAAAAACCCAGATTCGAGTCTTTTTTTCACGGAATTGCTTCTAAGGCTGACTAGAATATAAAAAAAAACGTGTTACAAAGGGGTGATATTTAGAAGGGGTGATTAAACAACAAAATTTAGGATTTAACCGTTTTTTTTCGCTAAATTATTTTCAAAGCTCACGAGCACCATAGAAAATTTTTTTGCAATGGAATTGGTTTTAACTCAGGGGTAATTGTGTAACTTAGACAGTCAGATTCTAGCACAAAAAGTCATTTCTTCACAAAATAATGGGGTGTTCATTCATATAGATCAAAATATGTTTGATGAAATCTTGATACACTCTTGCAGAGGCTCAAAATCAATTAAATATTGAAAAAAAGTGCAAGTATGAGCAAGATTTTTTTTTATATATCTTTATAGAGACTTCAGGCTATCCATAAGATATTTTTTCAGAGGGGGGGGGGTAGTGGGCATTTTTTGAAAGTCTAACGAAAGTTGAAAATGTACCAGAATAACTATTAATAACTGGGTGAATAATCGATTAATTTACCTTATCAAACATGACATGAAAACTGCATACCTTGATTGACTTTTCACCTGAGTATCATAGGAATTACTAACAAGATGTTCTTTCTGGAGCTAATTGAATTCTGAAGAAAAAGTACACGTATGGCGCCGAGGAACGTACACGATATAATGGTCGTCTTTGAAGTGCTGAAGCGAGCAAATGTTTCGCAATAGTTACCCGCAATTCTGAGAAAAGGTTATCTGGTCTTTTGTTTTCCCTCTCGTAAAGTTGGGAGCGTATACAAAAACGTTATCGAAATCTAAATTAGTGCCGCTTTTTCCTCATTTTGAGACCACTGTGCGACGGAGCGATATTCACTGCCCGCCAGTTATGAAAGAAAAATAAAAAGTAAAATTAGGAGACTTGAAATCAAGAAAACAAATACACTATGTACTCATGATTGAAAAAATGGAGAACTCACACAATATAATCTTTGATATGATAATGAAAAATATCCCAAATGCAAAATTTTAGGAAATTTATTTTCCCTTAGGGAGTTGGAAATATTTGGAGAGTTATTTAAAAAAACCGATGGGAAATTACGGTTAGTGAAATATAAATTTCAAATATCCTTTGGATTCGACTACTTCAGTTGTATCAAGTTATGTGAAACAGATTACATGTAGTTTTCGCACTGTTTTTGAGTTGGATTTAAAATTGGAGAGAATACATTTTTTCAGTTAATCAAACTGTTCTTCCGGCAACAATAAAATCCAAATATCGTTTTGAAGTGTAGTTTCAGAAATCAAATGAAACGTTGATTTTTCCCAACGAATCTGAATAAATTTAAATACATTATTCAACTTGCGGAAGGTGATTCTGGTGGTAGGTATCTATATCATAATATCACCTTTATTCTCATCTCTTGAACGTCTAAAAATGTTCACTATAATTTTGCTTTTGTTCGCTAAAGTGGAAAAATATATGATGAAGAATTTTCGTTGACATGGCCCAACTTAAATTTGATACACCTGATTGGTTAAGAAGTGGAGCTGTGACATTTTTGGGATTATCCAATCCGACCATCGAAAAATGGAAATATTGAGAGTCTTAAGGGTATAAACTGAAAAACACGCCTATATAGCAGTAAGAACCGAAAAGTTGAAAATGATAAAAAAGAAGTCATTGACCAAATAAATTTCACATATGTAAAAAAGCGAGCATTTTTCTCAATATCATCATGAAAAGTGGGTAAAGAGCACCCCTAGCTTTTTACATAAGAGAAAATGTTTTGGTGAATGGTTTCTTTTATTGTTTTCAACTATATAATGGTGTTTTTTAGTTTTTTCAAACTATAATTTCATTGTTAACTTTCAAGTCTATATTGCTTCGAAAACTGAAAAAGTCTACCGGAGAAAAACTCTTCGACTGATTCATCCACTTGAAATGAAAGTTTTATAACTAAATTTGGCGAACGCGCTAAGTGCATTCGAATGTGATTATGCTAGGAATTATCCTTGTGCATTCGCCATAATTTTTGAAATAAGAATATGTGCATTCGCCATAATTTTTGAAATAAGAATATGTGCATTCGCCATATTTCTTCAATGTGAATTAGGATCCTGTTATGTATTTTATTTATAATTTCACTTCGTTTAGTTTGGGGATCTATCAATATATCAGTCATCTTTGCTTCTCGATATTCTCTCAATTTAGTCTCTGAAAAATCGATAGAAACTTGTGAATCCATGGGATCCACATCAATACTAAATTCATCAGTACAGTTTTTATTTGATGTTCTAGACAAAAAATCGGAGTCGGATCTATCTGGATAAGTTCGCCAGCGCAGGAACAACTGTCAGATCTCCTTCGAAGAAAATTGGTCCAATTATATGTTTATATGACACCTACGTAAAAGTTCACCTTTTGAGGAAATTGGTTGTGTTTTTCAAACTATAATTTCATTTTGAACTTTTTAATCCATATTGCTTCAAAAAACTAAAAAAGACAACGGGAGAAAAACTCTTCGATTGATTCATCCACTTGAAATGGAAGTTATACTAAATTTGGCGAACGCGCTCAGTGCATTCGAATGTGATTATGCTAAGAATTATCCTTGTGCATTCGCCATATTTTTTGAAATAAAAATAAGTGCATTCGCCATATTCATTCAATATGAATTGGGATCCTGTTATGTATTTTATTTATAATTTCATTTCGTTCAGTTTGGAGAACCATCAATTCATCAGTCATCCTTGCTGGTTGCTTCTTGATATTCCCCTCATTTAGTCTCTGAAAAATCGATATACAAACTTGTGAATCCATGGGATCCACATCAATACTAAATTCATCAGTACAGCTCTTATTTGATGTTCTAGATGAAAAATCGGAGTAGGATCTATCTGGATAAGTTCGCCAGCGCAGGAACAACTGTCAGATTTCCTTCGAAGAAAATTGGTCTAATTATATGGTTATATGACACCCACGTAAACGTTTTACCTTTTGAGGAAATTGCTTGTGTCTTTCAAACTATAATTTCATTTTAAACTTTTTAGTCCATATTGCTTCAAAAAACTAAAAAAGACTATGGGAGAAAATCTCTTCGAATAATTTATCCACTTGAAATGGAAGTTATAACTAAATTTGGAGAGCACGCTTAGTACATTCGAATGTGATTATGCTAAGAATTATCCTTGTGCATTCGCCATATTTTTAAAATGTGAATATGTGCATTCGCCATATTTATTCAGTGTGAATTATGGATCCTGTTATGTATTTTATTTATAATTTCATTTCGTTTAGTTTGGGGAACTATCAATTTATCAGTCTCCCCTTGCTAGTTGCTTCTTGATATTATTTGATTTAGTCTCTGAAAAATCGATATAAAAACTTGTGAATCCATGGGATCCACATCAATACTAAATTCAGCACACAGCTTCTATTTCATGTTCTAGATAAAAAAGCGGATTCGAATCTATCTGGATAAGTTCGCCAGCGCAGGAACAACTGTCAGATCTCCTTCGAAGAAAATTGGTCCAATTATATGGTTATATGACACCTACGTAAACGTTTACCTTTTGAGGAAATTGGTTATGTGTTTTTCAAACTTTAAATTCATTTCAAACTTTTTAGTCCATATTGCTTCAAAAAACTAAAAAAGACTACGGGAAAAAACCTCTTTGATTGATTCATCCACTTGAAATTGAAATTATAACTAAATTTGGCGAACGTTCGAATGTGATTATGCTAAGAATTATCCTTGTGCATTCGCCATATTTTTTAAACGTGAATATGTTCATTCGCCATATTTTTTCATGTTGAATTAGATCCTGTTATGTATTTTATTTGTAATTTCATCTCGTTTAGTTTGGGAAACTACCAGTTCATCAGTCATCCTTGCTAAATGCTTCTTGATATTCTCTTAATTGAGTCTCTGGAAAATCGATATACGAATTTGTGAATCCATGGGATCCACATCAATACTAAATTCATGAGTACAGCTTTTATTTGATGTTCTAGATAAAAAATGGGCGATATACAAATCTTTTCCTGGTATATACCGGATGGTCCACTTACGACTATCCACCCTCAATAACTCCCAGAAAAATTATTTTACAAAAGATCGCCGAGACACGTCGATTTTTGTTTGGAGGGGGACACCATTTGACGAGAAGAAGATATGTTATCCTTCAACCCCCCACTCCCCAGAGCAATTTCCTCTTTAATTTTAATAGGGAATGAGGGTCGTGTCATACATCATTGTAAATGTAATTCAATTCTGACACTAGCAGTGTAAAAATTTCTGAATTTGAAAAAGGCGTGCTCGAGATATTCGAGTTCAAATGGTACATTGCTGAATTGTGAGTAAATAAATTATACGAAATAGATTATCAAACATTATTAACGAAAAATTTTCAAAATGACTGTCATTAACTCCCAGACAGTAGTAGAGTCTACTTTCAAATGCCTCCAGTACCTTTGGAACTGTTTCTCTGGCGATTGCCTGGCATTCAGTTAAAATTCTTCTTTCCAAATCGTTCAGGTAGGTAGGTAGGTTGAGTTCTATAAATAACGGATTTCAAATGACCCCAAAGGAAAAAATCATTGGGTGCCAAATCCGGCGAGCGTGCTGGCCATTCTATTGGACCTCGACGACCTATCCATTTGTTTGGAAAAGTTTGGGAGAGCCATTCTCTCACCTGTAATAGGAAATGAGGTGGTGCCCCATCTTGCTGGAAATTAATGTTATCTGCCAATAGATTTGGATCACCATTATCATCAAGATCCGTGTTTACAGCATCTAAAATAAGTGGTTCAATCAGATTCTGCAGCATATCCAAATAAACCGCACCATTTAAATCACCTTGAATAAATATTGGGCCAACGATTTTATTACCCAGAATCCCTGCCCAAACATTCAACTCTTGAGGCCATTGTGTATGCTCTTCTCTAAGTAAGTAGTGGTTGTTCTAACTCCAATAGCGAGGGTTGTGTCTGTTCACTTACCCGTTCAAAAAAATGAACACTCATCACTGAAGCAAATATGCTTAATGAATCCGTGGTTCCTCTGTATCATTCTTGTACATTTTCGCAGAATTCATATCGTCTGTCGTAGTCATCCTCATTCAGTTCATGGTGAAGATGCAACTTATACAAATGAAATTTGTGCAATTTTAGCACCCTCATTATGGAAGTCCTCGATATGCCTGTTATGCTACTGAGTTGCCGTGTAGACAAAATTGAGTCAACTGCACCTTGTCCTACAACACTCATTTGATTGATCTTGTTTGTAACAGACGCCATCCTATTCTTTTTTTCATTGGCGACTGATCCAGTCTCACGGAATTTCACCACAAGATCCAAGATATATCAAGAATGATAAAAAAATACCAAAACCTTTTTCTATAACCATTTTTCCTAAAACTCACTTGTGAGTTACGTTTCTGTTTTCGTATCTATCATTGGAGATCCGAGCTGTTGCTCGTGCACACTCATTTTGAGCAGCAAAAATTAAAATCATTTCAACTTTCTCGTCTTTTGTGTAAACCATCGCGATACGAGTAGAATTGTTGAAATACGTGGGCACTTTTCGATTCTACACTATCACCATTTCACAAAAAAATTGTTCTCAGAGATTAGTATTTCTCCTTTGACAATCATGTTGACAACAAAAAACTGAAACGTGTCCTCGGTGAGCAAATAATGGAGATCATTTTGAACATTTGAACTCGAATATCTCGAGAACGCCTCATTCAAATTAAGAAAATTATGCACTGGTAGTATCAGAATTGAATTACCTTCACAATGATGTAAGGCACGACCCTCATTAAAATTATAGAGGACGTTGCTCTGGGGTGTAGGGGGTTGAGGTATAACATATCTTTTTCTCGTCAAATGGTATCCCCCTCCAAACAAAAATCGACGTGTCTCGGCGATTTTTTGAAAAATAATTTTTCTGGGAGTTATTGAGGGTGGATAGTCGTAAGTGGACCACCCCGTATACTGAATTTATGTTGAATTTTTGAAATTGTAGGAGTATTTTTGCAAACGTGTTGGACAGGAGGCTAATGGTTTCTTAATGGTTAATGGACGGTGAACAGTTTCCACAGTAAATGATGTCCCATAAACATACTGTGCGAACATTTGACAATCAAAAACTACCGCTGCGAGTTCTTTTGCAATCTGAGCCTAATTCAAGTGCTGTCGATGCATAGGCACAAGTTAAATTTTGTTGTAGCAACACTGCCCCTAGACCATTTTCGATGCATCAACTGAAATGGTTGTGTGTTTAATCACATCAAAATATTGTAAAATCGGTAGCTTAACCAACATTTGTTTGAGTTGATTAAATAATCTTATGTGATTTTCATCCCATCCCATTTTTTTCACCAAGTTTCTCAAGGTGAATTCAATTTTGTTGAGTTTGGAATAAAACGCCCTATGTTATTAATCATCCTCAAAAATCTCTGTACTACCGTTTTGTCCCGTGGCTCTGGCATGATTTTTATTGCACTGATATTTTTTTTGTGTGGTAAAATACCATCTTCTCGTAATGTCCCATTTATTTATTTCCGATAGGCCAAATTTACATTTATTTTTATTCAAAGTAATATTATTATTTTTTGCAATTTCTGAGACTTCCAAAAGCCTTCCATTATGTTCCTCCTTTGTGCTTCCCCAAATGATTATATCATCTATGTACAAATCTACCCCTTCAATATCAAAAATACTCTTGAAACGCTTGTAGAAAACTTCGGGGGCTGAGCTTATTTAGGGAAGTCTCAAGAAACAGTACCTCTCAAAAGGTGTGCAAAAAGTGGATAGCTTTGCACTTTCCTCATCTAGAGCTTTTTGCCAAAAACCGCTGTTTGCATCAAGTGAGCTGAAATACATTGCACCTCCCAACTTTGCGATAATTTGCTCCAACGTCGGTTGTACAAAGTGCTCCCCATAGAGAAACTAAAAATAAAGAGAGTTTTCAAACCTACAGAAAAAGTTGGCCCCACGTTAAGACAGTGGCGACATATCTCGCAACTGGCCGAACTAAGTTGGTACAGTTGGTAAAACAGATTTATCTTCAGTTACCGATTGAGATAAGGCGGGTTTTTTAAATGTATTACTTTTATATGGTGTATATTTCAAAAGTGATCGATTTACCAATCCTGTTTTTCATATGGATGGCTGTATCATATAAAATACAGGAATGGCAAATCGATCACTAATAAAATATATACAGTAATCGATTCGTAGAATGTTAGTTCGAAAGTTTCAAAATAAATCTTCGTTTCATGATATCAAGAACAAAATTAAAGTTCTTACAACATAAGAATTATAAGTTAAACACCATCAAAAATACATATTATTTTATCTAGGACAAGGTACAACTACAGACAAAACAATAATGAAACTCTGAAAAACAACAAAATTAAAAATATTCTTCAGTCTTATCATGAAATCTACCAAAATAAAAACAACCTACCTTCAATAATTTTGTTGATTTATTAGCACAAAGAAGAACGAGTAGGTATCACAAACACTCCAGTTTGATGATAATCATATTAAGTAGACCATCTACTTCGTACTTCCTCAAATGGTGATAGGAAGTGGAAACTTCTGGATGGAAATAAGTACCAATTTGTAAAAAAAATCTGCAACTGATGGATGGAAATAAGTATCAGTTTCACAAACTGATACTCAGCTTATATTTTACCTTGTAAAAGAATATTTCCAGGAATTTCAGCGCCAACAAAACATTTTATTTTCGACGTTGGGTTCCGCTAGTATAATTGCTATCATCAATTTTTCGATGACAATAACAGTAGAATTATTCTGAGATAATTACATGGTTTGTTATTTTCTGACAAATGTCGATATTGGAAAATGTTCATGTTATCATTCGTCTGTCGATTGCGGGCAGCGCCTCCATGCGCGACTGGCCGTACCAAAAACTTGGTGGTCAAGTTCGCCAATGTTTCAAACAGTCTCTTTATTTTCAATTTGTCTATGGTGCTCCCTTTTTAACCGGCGAAACCAAAAAGGAGGAGGTTCTCTATTCGACCCGTATATTTTATGTTTTTTTCCATCATATTTTTTTATGTATGATCACGCGTAACTTATTACTGAGGCGTCCGATTCCGATAATTCTTTTTTCGGTGGATAGGGTGTACTTTGACTTTGGTCCCATTTGAATTTAAAAGATGAAATCCACCCCTAAGGGTAGCGAAATGAAAGATATTGATCACTCACCCTCTGAATTCTGGTCGGTTAACCGATTCTATCAGGCATAACTTTGTACTGGGTTCTTCGATTTGGATGATTCTTTTTTCAATAGATAGGGTATACCTTATATTTGGATTTCGGAAGAGATTGGCCACCCTTACGGGTGAAAAATAGGGAATAATTGATTTTTCACTAGTGAACATTAGCACACACATACGTAGTTGACAATGACAGATCGCTACTGACATTATTCTTGTTCCGTCAAAATCAGTATATTTTATGAGAGAAAAGAATGATATACAAAGTAATGAAATAAACTAACCAGAACAATGAAAATAATTTATATTACTACAAATTGTAAAAGTAGATAATCATATTATTTAACTGGTAATAGTTGAAGTAAGGTGGGTAAGTAAGTATTTTGGAAGTAATCAAAAAACAAGTAGGTAGTAATTGGTAGATTTTAGCCATGAAAAATTGAAAAATAAAAACTTTTTAAGAAAAAATTAAACCGACGAAATACGGAACTGAAAAGTAAAAAATAAAAACTTTTTTACAAAAAATCAAACCGACGAAAAAATCAACTGAGAAGCAAAAAATAAAATAAACCTTCTCAGTCTAAATGATAATTGAGCTCCTCAACTAATGTGAGTAACTGATTTTGAGTCGGCGCCAAACAAACTAGCAATTGAATTAGGTGAAGCGTAAAATGATGGCAGCGAGATGCACGGCTGCGTTTTGATGACTTCTTTCATGGATAATGATCTTCGATAATTGTTTGTTTGGCGCCGACTCAAAATCAGTTACTTATATCAGTTTAGGAGCTCAATTATCATTTAGACTAAGAAGGTTTATTTTATTTTTTGCTTTTCAGTTGATTTTTTCGTCGGTTTAATTTTTTGTTAAAAAGTTTTTTATGGCAGTATTCAGGTGTGAAGGGTCCAAACTTAAACGTAAAGAACGAATGATAGTCGTTTTTTCCACTATTACAAGTGAATCTACCCAGCCAGTGGGTACATCAACTTTTTCCATTATGCATTGTTCTTCTAGTTCTTCGAGTGCATGTTTCAGTTCTGGAAGTAATGGCAGTGGCACTTTTCTATGTAGATCAATAACTGGTTTGCAATCATCTTCCAATTCTATGTGGTATTTCTCCGAAAAACAATCTAACGCTTCAACTAAACTCCTATTCTCATGCAATAATGATGTATATTCTTTGAAATCCATACTTTCGAGTTTGTCTATCGATTCAACTTTTTGTATTGAATTCAATGTTTTAGAAGCTTCTAAGCTTAGCAAAGAATGTCTGTTAGCATTTATAACAAAAAAGTCAAGTGTAAAATTTATATTGTCCCATTTTAAGTAGCAAATCATTTGAATAGGAAGTCAATTTCATGTCGGTTTTGCTAAGATTTTTCCCATCAATTTTTAATTTCGTGTAATCATTTATAGATAAACAAGTTGCCATTGCTGCTGTGTCTAATTTAAGCCGAATCTCATGTCTATTATTTATGAGTGAGTTGGCGTCTCACGCCTGAATATTTTTTTCTTTGTTAACAGCATCTATAACCAAATAGTTTGAAGTTGATCCTTCCCCTTCTTCACAACGCATTGTATGTTTATTTTTATTTCCATATACACTAGAAAAATTATTTGCATGCCAAAGTGCAAACACTTCTTTCCAATTGCAGGACAATGATAAACTCTGCCTCATCGATAACAACAAGGAACATTCCTACCTTTTGCTGTTTATACTGATGCTTTTTGCATTTCTCACAAAAATACGCCACTGCGCTCCTGCCTGTATCATTCGGACGCCTGTAAGCTCCATTTTTTCTCAAGAATGATGTATCACCTACAATTCCTTTTTGTTACTGAAAACCTTTATGTACAGCTCCCACTGGCACTGAATTCGAACTAAAACTCATTTGTGTAGAATGTTCGCGTGATTTTTCCACTGGAACGCACATTTTCTCTGCACTATACAGAGTCAAATCATCATCTTGTAACAATTTTCCTCTGTGAGAAATATCTTAAATACCACATTCAAACAAATCTTTAGCCAAACTATTTTTCAGTTGGTCTAATTCACAGGTAGACGCTTTGTTTTCAAGATCTGTCACAAATTGTTCGATAGATTCACCTGGCAACTGTTTGCGAGAAAAAAATTCGAACCGTTCGAAGGATAGGTTTTTTTTTGGGAGGAAATGGTGTTCGAACTTTTTTAATACACTTGCTAATTTATTTTGCTCAGCTGTTTCAAATGTGAAAACATTATATATAACGAAGCCTTCTTCACCAATATAATGCAATAATTGTGAAATTTGTGTTGCTTCGTCTTTTTTCTTTATATTCGATGCCACTAAATAGTTTTCTAAGCGTTGTCGCCACTTTCTCCAATTCTCCGCAAGATTGCCGGTCATCGGCATTGGACTTATTCCTCTATAGTTTCCTGTTTTCAAGCGATGCTTTCCACTGTGATTGTTCTACTGATACACTTCTTGAGAACGCGAAGTTCCCGGAGACGGTTCTAATTCTTTCTCATTCGAATTGAGAAAGAAATAATTATTGAAAAAAACCTCTTAAAAGACAAGCTTCCATTCATTCTTCACCGATATAATGCAATAATTGTATAATTTGTGTTGATTCTTCTTTTTTCTTTATATTCGATGCCACTCAGTAGCGTTGTCGCGTTGTCGCCACATCCTCCAATTCTCCGCAAGATTACCATTGGACTTGTTCCTCTAAATCACTCATTTCCTTTTTCAAGCGATGCTTTTCCCTGTGATGGTTCCACTGATACAATCTACTTTTATTCTTCACGTTTTCCGCCAACTACTGCCATGTTGCCAACTGTGCCATGTTGAGTATTTTACTCAAAATTTCATTTCGCTCAGTTTGGGGAACAATCAATTCATCACCTTTATATAATAAACTATTTGATTCTACTATCTCATCTCTGAATTTATAATAACATCTAATTTCAAGTGGAACTCTCTTAATACCATCCATCCATTTTTATGAAATAGTTTACCTTGATAGGTACTTGTCTTTCATATCGAAAGGAAGATGTTGGGATGTTACTTTTGAGAAGTTGGCACCTGTATGGTTGTCAGTGACGTTGAAGATGGAGTGCGAATAAATCAGTGATACCTGAACTGGTGTATTAGTTCAACCTTCTCCCAAATACATCACAGTTTCATTATTCACCTCCTGGCCTCATCATCAAATCAGCTCCAAGATACCAAATTATAGTATTGTCATCCGTACATGTACATGTACATACCAAGTTTCATTTCGATACGACAATTAGAAATAGGTTGAAATTGACTTCCAAGATTTGATGAAATTGTTTGTTAGTTACAAGTAAAGCTAATAAAAGCGCTTGAAAATCATTCATATTTCTGAATCGGAATGGGAATTGATGGCATGGTGAGACACAATGGAATACTTCTCAAAAAGAGAAAAATGTGTAGGTCGTAATTTTTGTTTTGACCATCACGAATCCGAAGAGATATTCAAGTGAGACAAAGAATTTGGATTTTTCAGAAATCATTCTTTCCAGGAAAGAAAACGCCGAGGTGAAATATCCGTTACCATAAATTTCAGTTCATCTTGCTCTCCCAATATTATTTTTCTGAAATATAAATTGTTACATCGCTGCTGGCATGCAGTGTATATCACTTGAAACAACTTTAATTAGTCATTGAGCACATTTCTGGTATGTCTATCGATCCTGGAAACTGCATGATTCTACGTCATCGGCTACCGGAAAATACATGGGTGTTTTCATGAGTAATGAGACATAATGTATACAGTTGTATAGAAAGTATATGGCATTATGATTCAAATATGTTTTTTCTTCTCCTGTATTATAATACGGGAATTGAAAATCTGCTACCGATTTATTATTATTGTACATTTTAACACGAATTTCTATTTCGAAACAGATTTTGGCCTATAAAAACACGTACTTCTCATAATGGAACGAATTTTCAGCCTATAGAAACACGTTCTCGGAGAAAATAAAATCGTATGTTTCTACATACGTGTTTGACATTTAATTTTAATTGACATTCAATCACAACGCGTCAAAAGTACCTATAAGAATGTTGAGCAGAGAAGAATTATCTTGTACGCCACCAGAAATTCTTGTTTCTGTTTCATTATTTATTGGTCGTAGAAAAATAGTGTATGCAACGATCATGTGGTGGCTATTAATACACCCACCTCGTGCTCATGATCGTTGCATAATATACTAATGCTTTCTCTAATTTGGTAAAGACTCTCAGTGCTTGACGCATCGAAACTTTTGAACTTGCAATCATTTTCAATCAAGTGGAAGATCCAATAATTTCAGTGTTTGAATCCCACCCAGAAAGAGAATTGTTTGAGTTATTTTTCCGCTTACTGTGTCACAGTGCCGGATTTATACGCATTAACGCCGGGGGCTAATTCCTTACGATGCCGCCGCCAATTAGTATCAAAGTACCCATTTATAGTTTTTTTTCTTCATAACATATGAAAAATTTTAAAAAGAAAAACACATTTTATTTATTTCACAAACTTCAACCTAACAACAATTATCTTTTAAATATTTTTTGTTGAAAGTTTGAATAAGTTCTGAAATATTTATTCTATCAATATATGTATCAGTTTTGCTTGCTCATCTTCTCTACTACTACTGAAATGGTATTTTTCCCGATTCACGTATTGAATATGAAAAAATATAAAAGTTATCATTCACAGCATTCACTTCTTGAGACGTAGACGTTTCTGATTCTTTCTCATTCGAACTGAGAAAGAAATAATGAATGAAAAAACCTTTTCAAAGACAAGCTCCAATTCAAATACGCTAAAAAGTTAAATATAATTGTTTTGGATGTGCGACGTAGGTTTTTCCATGAGTTATAGATTCGAAAGCTTGTCGTTTTTGTATTCTGACTGAAAACTTTGCGCGACAAGCTATAACTCACGGAATAACCTACGTCGCACATCCAAAGCAATTATTCTTAAGAAGAAGAAAAACACGAAGTCGTCTCCACAATATAATATTAACAATCGATTAGATCAATACCATCGATTGGGTGAACATGTTTCGAACCTCTATAGGTTCATCATCAGCATATATAAAAGTATTCTACAATAAAAGAAGAACAAAGACTTAGTTACATGGGTGATGTGATACAATAAGTGCTACTTACATGGAGATGAAAAATTATTTTGTAGGTTAATGTTATAAAATTATTTGATTCCAATGTTCATAACGTAGACATATGGAAAGTTGGATTTCCTTTCAAGGGCTGTGTCCATATTTAAATTTGGGAGGGCTAAATCTTTAGCCGATGCAAAATGAATTGACGACTGAGGAAACAATAGATGAATGGCGGTGATTGCGCACAAAGAGCCAACCATCTGTCAGACTGAATTGTCAAACCTAGCCATAGAACGACGACAAGTGAACTCCATGCACGGAACAAATTGAACTAGATGTAAAGCAAAACCAAAGCGGTTAATATACATGCGTAGAGCTCAGATGTCACCTATCCTATTTACAAATTTATATATATCTATAAGAGTAGAACAATTATGTATCAAAATAAAGAACAGTATGTATGTGACAGACTAGTTATTCCAACAGAACACCCCGAAGTGCAACTTGTACTGAAAAAAGGAAAACAACACCACAGAGCAAACAGGAATAGCACCTGTCCAAACGAACAAATGCACTATGACATAGAACAATTGGTTTATCGGAGATCGAGGCAGGAAAAAGTTCTAATGAAATGTAAGGGAATTAAAAAACTTTCGACAATCGAACTGTACTTGTTCATTTAAGGAAATGACGCTCGGATTGTTTATGACAGCATTGATCTCAAATATTTCAAGGAACTTGAGTAAAGAGCCCTTTTGGCAAACATGTAAAATATCTAAATCAGTCTCAATATCAAAGCTATGGTTGTGATTAAGAATATGGTTAGCAAATGAACTTTTGGTATCATAATCATCTATGTGTGGGATGATTATAATACCAAAAGTTCATTTGCTAACCATATTCTTAATCACAACCATAGCTTTGATGTTGAGACTGATTTAGATATTTTACATGTTTGCCAAAAGGGCTCTTTACTCAATTTCCTTGAAATATTTGAGATCAATGCTGTCATAAACAATCCGAGCGTCATTTCCTTAAATGAACAAGTACAGTTCGATTGTCGAAAGTTTAATTCTACATTTCATTAGAACTTTCGCCTCGATCTCCGATAAACCAATTGTTCCATGTCATAGTGCTTTTCGTTGCAGTGCTATTCCTGTTTGCCTTGGTGTTGTTTTCCTTTCAGTACAAGTTGCACTTCGGTGTTCTGTTGGAATAACTAGTCTGTCACATACATACTGTTCTTTATTTTGATACATAATTGTTCTAATCTTATAGATATATATAAATTTGTAAATATGGATAGTGACATCTGAGCTCTACGCATGTATAGTAACGCCTGGTTTTGCTTTACATCTAGTTCAATTTTGTTCCGTGCATGGAGTTCACTTGTCGTCGTTCTATATTTACAATTCAGTCTGACAATGGTTGCTCTTTGGTCTGTCAATCACCGCATTGCATTATTGTTCTCATTTTCAATTCATTTTGCATCGCTAAAGTATTTAGCCCTCCCAAATTTGAATATGGGACACAGCCTGAAAGAATCAACTTCCATATGGTCTACGTTATGACATTGATAAATAATTTATAACATTAACCTACAAAAAAATTTTTTCATCTCCATGTAAGTAGCACTGGAAAACTACGTGTTATACTTCTTCATAAAATTATACCAACTAAGTCTTTGTTCTTCTTTTATTGTAGAATACTTTATATATGCTGATGATGAACCTATAGAGGTTCGAAACATGTTCACCTAATCGATGGTATTGATCTAATCGATTGTTAATATTATATTGTGGAGACGACTTCGTGTTTTTCTTCTTCATAAAATTATACCACTCCACTTCGAGATACAATGGACTTCTACCACAGGTTAATTATTCTTAAGTTTTTAGCGCATTTGAACGAAAGCTTGTCTTCAATAAGTTTGTTTGTATGATTGTTTTATTTTATGCTTTTTAGTAAGGACGCCTTGATCTATGCATTTTTGTTATTGCATCATCATTATGAGGTTTTTTTCCTGTAGTGCTGAGCTATCTAGTTCTTCAATGAAGAGACCATCTGAAGATTAACTCGTCCGCCATTTCGGAGCTGCCATCTTCAATTCATGAATCTGACAAAAAATCAATAATCTTCGACCAAATTCATAATCTCTGATCCCAAGAACCCCGTCATACCAATTTTGAATAGAAACGGTCCATTATCACAAAACTTTTCCACCGTCTTGGAACCGCTATTTTGAATTCGTGAATTTTGACAATAAATTCATAATATCCTACTCCAACAACCTTCACATACTAATTTTGAATGGAATCGGACCATAATCACAAAGATCGTCTGCCATCTGTGAGCCGCCATTTCGATTTTATGAATTTTGACAAAAAATTCATAATATCCGACCCCGAAAACCTCCACATACCAATTTTGAATAGAATCGGACCATAATCACAGAGATCATCCACCATCTTGGAGCCGCCATTTTGATTCTATTAATTTCTACAAAAAATTCATAATTTTCGACCTGGAAACCCCCACACACCAATTTTTAGTCGAATCGGACCATAAACACAAATTTCGTCCGCCATCTCAGAGCCTCCATTTTGTTTTATTCTCTCACAAGAATTGTATACTGTATTGTCATGGAAACACCTGCCGAATTTCACGTTAATCGGGCAACTAGAAGTGGGTCAAATTTAACTAAGGGGATTTGATTACAGACAGATAGACACCAGGACAGGTGAAACTACATGAAAGCTGGTAATTGTGAAAATGAATGTATTTTAGAGCATTTTTCGATAACTTCACTCAATTTGTTCCATAATAATGATAATATTCATTTTCATAAAGGTTACAGGCATGGACATGAATGATGAACAAAATGAAAATAAATCGGTTCCTGAATGCACCACCTTCTTTTTTTCTTATTTTTATTTCATTTAGATAACTTATAAATTTCTAATTTCAATATTCGCCAACGACTACCCATTGAATACTGAACACTGGTTACTGGTTTTATTTCTGGTTATTGAGTTAGAGAAAATAATAGAATGCGGCTTGCGGCTTTTTTTCCTTTTTCTTCAAAGGAAAATGTGTACGGCAGTCGCCAGCCGCCTGTATTGACGCGTCCAAGGCACCGCTGCCGCTCGAGAGCCAAGTGAATCTAATTTTTACAAAACAGTGTCCTTTTGATGCGGCGGTCGCCGCACAGTGGTTCCAAATCCCAAATGGCTGGCCAAAAATCGAAAAATAAAGTTTACATTTGAGGAATTCTAACTGTTGGGCTAGGTAGATGGGTATTTCCACGACTCTTTCAGGGTCGGGAAGAGGCAGGTGTTATATATAGCCGTTGTGATATCATTCTGGCCGGAACGCTCGAGCAGGTAGCATCGGTCATGCGGTACGGTCTAAAAATTACGTTGTGTTGGAAGTGAAATAACTTGTAGTAGAATTGAGCAATTTGAAATTTTCAGAATGAAATCTTTTCCTGGAAGTGAGTACATTTATTATATCATTGGGATTATTGCGAGAGATAAGTGCCATGTGAAAAGGAATGAATAGAAAAATCGAATTTAAACGGTTTTCTTCACATAAAGGATTCAATATAAAATTGAACCAGAGAAAGGTAGATCTCAGGTGAAAAACAACTACTTTCCTGGCAAATACCACGCAGAACGTTGAATGATATTCACCTGAAAATCCATGCATACTTCCATATAATATCAATGGACATTGAATGCAAATGTTTTTCTGATAAGCTCGATTATGTTCAATTTAAGTCGTGTTCACCTAACAATCCGCATACCGGTTTCAGGCTTCTTGGCCCTCATCGTACGGTAGTCAACCAGCCAAGGTCCAAGAACTCTGGCTGAAGTGAGACACAACGTAAACAAACCATCATCGATCTTGTAACACCTATAGGTACGCCGGAAAAGATAAACTTTAACTGGCGGTACCTAGTGACAGAAAGAAACACTCCGAAAATCTCCCACCTCGATAGGTTTCTAAATGAAAGATTCCTCCTCAGTAGGAGTGGCAAGCCCGTCTAGCATATAGCGAGAGATAAGTGCCATGTGAAGTGGAATGAATAGAAAAATCGAATTTTCTGTCACTAGGTACCGCCAGTTAAAGTTTATCTTTTCCGGCGTACCTATAGGTGTTACAAGATCGATGATGGTTTGTTTACGTTGTGTCTCACTTCAGCCAGAGTTCTTTGGACCTTTGGCTGGTTGACTACTCCGTACTGATGAGGGCCAAGAAGCCTGAAACCGGTATGCGGATTGTTAGGTGAACACGACTTAAATTGAACATAATCGAGCTTATCAGAAAGAAACATTTGCATTCAATGTCCAATGATATTATATGGAAGTATGCATGGATTTTCAGGTGAATATCATTCAACGTTCTGCGTGGTATTTGCCAGGAAAGTAGTTGTTTTTCACCTGAGATCTACCTTTCTCTGGTTCAATTTTATATTGAATCCTTTATGTGAGAAACCGTTTAAATTCGATTTTCTATTCATTCCACTTCACATGGCACTTATCTCTCGCTATATGCTAGACGGGCTTGCCACTCCTACTGAGAAGGAATCTTTCATTTAGAAACCTATCGAGGTGGGAGATTTTCGGATGTTTCTTTCTGTCACTAGGTACCGCCAGTTAAAGTTTATCTTTTCCGGCGTACCTATAGGTGTTACAAGATCGATGATGGTTTGTTTACGTTGTGTCTCACTTCAGCCAGAGTTCTTTGGACCTTTGGCTGGTTGACTACTCCGTACTGATGAGGGCCAAGAAGCCTGAAACCGGTATGCGGATTGTTAGGTGAACACGACTTAAATTGAACATAATCGAGCTTATCAGAAAGAAACATTTGCATTCAATGTCCATTGATATTATATGGAAGTATGCATGGATTTTCAGGTGAATATCATTCAACGTTCTGCGTGGTATTTGCCAGGAAAGTAGTTGTTTTCACCTGAGAACCGTTTAAATTCGATTTTTCTATTCATTCCACTTCACATGGCACTTATCTCTCGCTATATGCTAGACGGGCTTGCCACTCCTACTGAGAAGGAATCTTTCATTTAGAAACCTATCGAGGTGGGAGATTTTCGGAGTGTTTCTTTCTGTCACTAGGTACCGCCAGTTAAAGTTTATCTTTTCCGGCGTACCTATAGGTGTTACAAGATCGATGATGGTTTGTTTACGTTGTGTCTCACTTCAGCCAGAGTTCTTTGGACCTTTGGCTGGTTGACTACTCCGTACTGATGAGGGCCAAGAAGCCTGAAACCGGTATGCGGATTGTTAGGTGAACACGACTTAAATTGAACATAATCGAGCTTATCAGAAAGAAACATTTGCATTCAATGTCCATTGATATTATATGGAAGTATGCATGGATTTTCAGGTGAATATCATTCAACGTTCTGCGTGGTATTTGCCAGGAAAGTAGTTGTTTTTCACCTGAGATCTACCTTTCTCTGGTTCGATTTTATATTGAATCCTTTATGTGAAGAAAACCGTTTAAATTCGATTTTTCTATTGGGATTATTCATATAAACCACACACCGAGCAACAAAAAATGTAAACATCTACTGTAAATTCTCGTGCCCGCGGCAAAAAAAAAGTTATGTTTACTTCGAGTAAAAGTTATTAATTCAACATAATTCAGCGACCAATCGAGTGTCACGTTATTCTTTATACTCTTGAGTAATACACCACCAAAAATCAGCTGCTCCAAATTGCCCCTTTGGTTACGGTGAATTTGTTTCTTCGAGAAATCACATTTAGAAGAAAAAAACCGGATGTATGCAAGCTCTAACTTTCGCAAATTTTGATATATCGAGCTAATTTTTTTTACAAATAGGCTAGAGAATGGGGACGGTTGGTATCGAATTTGGAAAGAATCGCTTGAAAAGTTTGAATTTTTCAAAATTTTGAAATTTTAAAAAATCGTTCTGGTCGCTCTAACTTCCTGAAATATTAAGATATCGAGCAAATTTTTTTATACATATAGGCTAGGGGATAGGAATGGTTTTCATTGAATCAAGCCAAAATCGCCCAAGGGGTTAAGATTTTCTAAAGTTTTGAAATTTTCGAAAAATGTCTGTGATCGCTCTAACATTCGCAAATTTCAATGGTTGTTATTCAATTTGGCAAGAATCGCTTAGGGTGTTAAAATTTACCGAAATTTTAAAATTATCAAAAAAATTCTGTGGTTGCCTTAACATTCGCAAATTTTGAGATATCGGTCTACATTTTTTTCACACAAATACGCCAGGAGACAAGGCTAGTTGCTATTAAGTTTGGTGAGATTCGCTTGAGGGGTTCAAATCATTTGAAATTTTTTAATTCTCAAAAATGTCTGTGCACACTAAATTTTCAAATTTTGGGTTATATTTTTTTGGATACATTGAGTATCTACCATGAATAATTAGATTTGAATTTGGCGAGAATCGGTACGAGCATTAAGTTTTATTGCATTAAGTATTATAAGTATAATTATTTTGTTAATTATGTATTATTGTCTCATTGTTGAATTGTGTTTTTCAGGCTTTCGGAAAAGCAGTGAAGTGGTTGCAGTTGGTTTTACGCAACAGGAGCTGTTCGATTAATTGGAAAATCATTTGCATTATAATGCGAATGAAGTGTACAAAGTCATGGTGGTCGCATTGTCCAAAAAAGTCCATAGCCCTTATACGTTATCCGCGGATGAAAAACAAAACAATAATGATAGTGATTCGGACAGCAATTGGACTCTACAAATCTAAGCGTCTTTTTGTATTTCTTTAGACAAAAGTAATATTTAATGTAATTTTCAATAAACTAGTATTTATATTCGAAGTGTATTTGTATTTACATGCTTTCACAATCTACTATATTCCAAATATATGTATGTATTTATATATTCTTTCGTTCTATCAAAAGAAAATCGTGTTCAGCGACCTTAAAACCTCCGAGTACCGAATTTCGTAGCGAATGATTCAAATTTGGAGGAAATGGTCCGCCATTTTCAGGCCGCCATCTTGTCTTTGGAAAACCTGACTTCAGATTCGTGTTCATCGATCTTAAAAATCTTCGAGTACTGAATTTCGTAGCGATTAATTCGGATTAAAAAAAAAATGGTCCGCCATTTTTAGGCCGCAATTCGTTTTTGAAAAATTTGACTTCAGATTCTTATTCAGCGACTTCAAAAACCCTCCGAGAACCGTATTTCGTAGCGATTGATTCGCAATTAAGAAAAAATGGTCCGCCATTTTTAGGCCGCCATCTTGTTTTTGAAAAACTTTACTTCAGATTCGTATTCATCGATCTCAAAATCTCCGAGAACTGTATTTCGTAGCGATTGATTCGCAATAAGAAAAAATGGTCCGCCATTTTTAGGCCGCAATATGGTTTTTGAAAAATTTTACTTCAGATTCGTATTCAGCGACTTCAAAAACCCTCGAGTACCATCTTGTTTTTGGAAAATTTGTCTCCAGATTTCGGTTCATCTATTCCAAAAATTCCCGAGTACTGAATTTCGTAGCGATTGATCCAAATTTGGAAGAAATGGTCCGCAATTTTTAGGCCGCCATCTTGTTTTTGGAAAATTTGACTTTAGATTCGTGTTCAGCGACTTCAAATTCCCCCAAGTACTAAATTTTGCAGCGAATGATTCAAATTTGGAAGAAATGGTCCGCCATTTTTAGGCCGCCATCTTGTTTTGGGAAAACTTAACTACAGATTCGTGTTCAGCGACTTCAAAGACCTCCGAGTAACGAATTTCATAGCGATTCAACAATACCTTCTATATTTGGCCAGCCATTTGGAATTTGGAACCACCGTGCGCCGCGGTCATGTTAAAGTTAACCGCCGGGGGCTAATAGTCCCATAGCCCCTCCCTAAATCCGGCACTGCTCTGTTATGAAGTGAAAATTAGATATTTCATTGCGATATGCTACTATCATTTGGGTTTGATATGCACAAGACAATTGAGAAATAAGAAAGAAAAATACTTTTCCACTATCATATACTGTACCTGAAAAATTAATCAACAAATTTTGTGGTGCCTATAGGCACTTTCGCTGGGAAAGTTGAAAAATACAACATACCAAATACATTCCAAGCGTTAACACACAACGTTATGGAGCAGTAATAAGCTTTTTTGTACGATCGAATAATTTTCGATTGTTTGATTTGTCTTTATGACAGCAGATTGGGTTTACTAGTTAATAAGCCAAACTCTTCGTGAGTAATTCTTTTGCCGTTTGGGGAATGGTAAGCGAATCCATACATTTTAAGGGTATATACAATTCAAGAATATTTTTTTGCTTCTCTAGAATTATAGCTGATATTCAGATTATCCATGCAACTATAAATGAAACCATGGGTATAATTTTTCTGATGGAACACGCCTTGTTGATAAATTGCATTGAACACAATTGATCGAGAATATATTAGAAGATTGATTTATACGAATTATTTGTACATATATCGACCGTACAAAAAATAGTATGAGCATCAATAACGGTAAGGTTTACTGGTTTCAGACAATATTGGAGACTTCACTGCCTCCGGTTTTCAAACATTATCAACCAGTAAACCATCCTTACCGTTCACAACATGCTATTTTGTACGACTGGACTATTTTCTTTTCGTGTCTGTCCTCTGTCCACATCTGTCTCTATGACAGTAGGTTGAGTTTACTGATCGCTTAGCTGAACTGGTCGATAAGTACTTCACTTACCGTTGAGAAAACGATGAGTAAATTCTTACATTTTGAACGGTATTTACAATTTTACAATCGCTTTTTCACTTCTCAGAAATTGTGACAGATTTTCCGATATTCCATGCCTCTTCTCCGTATTCTCGCTCCGTATGTATTCTTGCTTTCCTGATCACTCATCTTATATTATTATTGGAAAAAATAACTTTGAATGATTACCTAACTTGTAACCCACAACTGCATGACAGATTGAAAAAAATACAAATACAAATTAAACCATAGTTACGATTTTTCTAATGGAACACTTCTTGTTGATAAATTGCATTGAACACAATTGATGAAAAGTATATTATTCAAAAAGATGATCCATTCGATTTTTTCTGTACATATATTGGTCGTATAAAAATAATTTTTCACGAATGGTAAAGTTTACTGATAATATTGTCATAATCCAGTGAAGCTTCCTTATCGTTACTGATAGGTACCTAATATACTATTGTAACGGAGTTACTAGTTTCTTATTTATTCAAAACAATCCAACAAGCTCCGTGTTAAATCAAAATGAATAAAAGTCCTATTTCCGTTAATAATGGTCATAAAAATACCGTTCATCTACGAAATAAATCCGCGAAATAAAACTACCCAGACGGTAGTATATATTTTCTTCGAAGCGTTGTATAACACTGTTGAAAGCGCGCCGCCAAACGCATAAACGAGTACGTCGCTCGCCTCACCAACAAAACCTTGTTTCAATCGAATTCGAAGCGCCAAAAAAGAAAGGTTTGTTTTGGTTCGCAGTTCTAGCGATTCTGAACCGTGCAAAACAGTCGCACACTCAAAGTGGGCTCGCACGAAGTTTTCCATGCCACGACTGTCTTACTGCTTTGAACCGATTCAGAACCATTCTGACTGCGAACCAAAACAAACCTGTAAATCATCGCAATTATCGGGGCCACCAGCATCGAGCGTACCACGCACAGAATAGCAGTTTGACTCACGACAACCCAAGAGGCGCCGAAGATACACGGAGGGTGTTTGGTAAAGATTCTTTCGAAGGCGATAGAGAGAAGTCAATTTTACCTGAGCAGCAAAGCAACCTACCACGCAGAGTAGCAGCCCATGCCACGACTACCCGAGATACGCCGAGGATAAACGAAGGGAGTTGGTACCGAGCAGAGTAGCAGTCCGAGCCACGACTACCCAAATTACGCTGAAGATACACGAAGGGAGTTTGGTAAATATTCGTTGGAAAGTATAAAATATTGAGAAAAGTTGAAGTCGCTTGCGATCGGTGCGCGCATGTACATAAAGTAGAGAGGAAAATCTGCCAAGGTGCGCTTCAGAGCACAATTGAAAGTGAGTATCGTTTCGGAAACAATAGCAGTCACCACGCGAGAATCAACCAGTAGTAGATGTGTGCCAAATAAATCGGAGAGCATAAAAGTTTTGTAGGTAAGCAGTTCAAATGGGTTCGTATGTGTACTTTTGCAAAGATGAATGTGAACAGTAAATAGCGTCTTTTTCGTGCGTAATAAACCGATGAGGGGAGAAGCTGTCAGTTGGGTTGCAAGGCACCTAGTACCTCACCACACCAACAGTCGCGCAGGTTAGGAACCAGAAAATCGCGTTTGGGGGATCTAACTAGACGGAGGAGGAGAAAAATGTTAGTTGGGTCGCAAGGCACCTAGTACCTCACCACACTAACAGTCGCGCAGAGTAGGAACAGAAGTCAGGAGTGAAATCGGTGTTAGAAAATAGGGCTCAGGTGACGTCGTGAATCACTTAAGGTACCGTCCGCACGATTCCAAACTGCTCACCACTCTCACATGTATGGCCGCTGATAAACTTGTAATTTTGAAACCCGCTTTGCTAGTTGATATGGCTACTGCCGTTTTGCATTCCGTCCTTTTGGAGCTTTTATATTACTGCTTAAATCTCCTTACAGCATGAGCTTTTGGATTAGGTTAATACCCTCTGCATTATGAAGCTTAATACCTCTTTCCAGTTCTAAAGTATATTGTCCTGCTTATGTTGTTTTGAGGCTGCCGTCAGCCATACTGTATAAAGTTGCAATTCAGAGCATAAAATTAGTTAGAGCTTTGAGTAGAGCGACCTATTGTGCAGTCAGCAATCAGGTTCGAAACCCGGTCAAGTGCAATTAAAGCCTGCCCTTCTGGCCCCGTTGTGTTATGTCAATACTATAGTGACCCCTGGAGTGTTTTATCCCTTCACTGAGACTGCCCGGAGCAAAGTGGCTTTTCCACTACAACAGAAGGTGGCGCCCGAGGCAATTCCGAATTTGATAGAAACGCGCCAAGATCAGGTCAAAGGAGGACCCTTACATTACACTATTGAAACGGAATCATGATATTGGTTCACCTATAGAATTAATCAGGCGAAATTATATTTTTATGAAAAGTATATTGAATTTGGGAAAATGTTCGACTTTCAACTTCTCCAATGGGTGTGACAGCCAATTTTTCCCCAGATTACCCTGAGAAATATTACATAATATATATATTCATGAACAAAAAATACAGAAAATCATTTGAAACTCACCTACGATTGTAGCGAAAATGAAGACGCCTATCAGGTAACTCACTATTGTAAACACATATCTGGAAGAAAAAAAGAATAAGTGACCATGGAGATATTGTTTTTGGTATTACTTGTATTGCTCTCTATGGCAATCTACTATCAACAGGAACGCTTTTTGAGAACTAACGCAATACATTGAGTTTACCACATACATTATATTACTCATTTTATTCTCTATCAAAGGAAAATGATAACGCCTGGTTTGGAAAGACCACAGGTGCCTTTTTATATTACAGCTAACAGTTATTCTAATATTTCATAGCTAAAAAGTGAGTCCGCATCTAATGCTGGTTATTGGTAAAAAAATTTATGCGGCACTTCCAAAAGCATGATATGAAAAAAAAAAGGAAATTATTTCAAGATGGAAAAAGGGCTTATTTACTTAATTATAAGTGAATTTTTCATACCATTCTGCTTGTAATATGTTATTGTTATCGGTGTTTTCTACATCAACAATATCATACCTCAATTTGCCAGAGGGTGAAAATGGGGACTGATATAATCTGAAAATTCAGGAGGAACACAAATGAATTTGTACAATTTGCTGCTTAGAATGTTATTTTCATAGGTCTTTTATTTCCACCCATATCTCGTTAGAATTTGCCAGGCCGTCAAAGGGGGTGAAAATGTGGGTTGATATATTTTGAAAATTCACGGCCACAAATGGCTCTAAGCATCTTTCTGCTTTTTGTGCCCCAGACACTTTGAACCCTGAACAAAAATTTTGAATTTGTTAAAATCTTATTCCAGTTGTAGTATTAAATTGGGAATGACGTGTAATTAGCATTTCTGAAAGGATTTTCCCACATGATCGATGAGCACAAAAATATTTCGATATTTCATAAAAAAAACTCATGGTGGAACACAAAAATACCCCAGTTAGTATTGGGAGGGTAATCAGTAATGAGATGCCAGAATTTGTCAGGCCATCATTGGTGGGAACTGGGCATTGATATATTTTGAAAATTCACAGATGCCATGAATGGCTTTATACATTATTTTGTATCACTATTTAACAAATATCCAAACAGATATGTTCCACTAGCTTCTAGGACGAAAACTTGTCCTGAGTAAAGTTCATTTTCATACTCTGTAACGACAAAATAATCTCATCCGGATTATCACGAGCAAAAAGATGTATAATTAAATGTCAGCGCTAGAGGAAGCATCACAGTATCGAGCTCTAGAAATTCTTAAAGATATAAGTGATATTTCGGCATTTACAAATGAAAAATTCAGAGTGAGTTGCAGTGTAATTGCATAATACGCAAGTGAAGAGCACGAAACTTGTAATTAGTGTCCAGGAATTAGAGTTTTGACTTCATTTAGGAATTGCCGACTGCCATTACAGTGTTTCAAGCAAGAAAAATGAGAGAAAGACGGAATACTACCAATGCCAATAGTGGAAGTCAGGATATGAAACAAGTTACTATAAACGAAAGCTCATTGGACACAATAGTGGGAAAAAATGAATCTCCAAAATCAATGAGGCATTAGTTGGAAAATTTGTCCCTAAAAAGTTAATCGAGAAATTCGATGATAAATTGAACAACGTTGTTATGGAGTTGACATATTTGGAGAAAATAATAGATCATAATAGCAAGGAATTCAAAGCAATTAATGGAAAACTGGATTCCCTTGAACCAAACTCCAAAATAAAAAATTTAAGAATAATTGGTGTAGGCAAAGAATAAGAAAATCTACTTGAAAAAATGTTGAAATTGATTAATCACGATTTGGGATTAAAATGTACCTCTGAGGAATTCAGTAATATCTATCGTATGGAAAGAACCACAAACTCGAATTCCGAACCTAGAGCAGCTGTTATCGAATTCGTCACAATTTTAAGGCGCAATGAGCTTCTCAAGGCAAAGGGAAGCCTTAAAGGAAAGAATATATTCATAAATGAGAATCTGACCAACACACGATATAAACTACAAGTTGCTGCTAGAAAGAAATATGGTCAAGATGTTTGGACAAGAAATGGAAGAATTTATGCCAAGTGCGGCAACGCTGCGAAGAAATCAGTAACGGGAACGACCTGAGGGATTTCTGAACAGGAACTTGCTTTGAATATAAGAACCACTCGCAGAATAGACACCTGACTTATTCGCTTTTTTTTTCTAATTGTAGTGCTAAGGACTGATTACATTGAGCTGTGTACTGGGATTAGTATGTCATGCCCTGTCAATTTGATTAGTTAGTATTGTTTTCTGAGCTAGTGTTAATTTACATATAGGCTGTTGAAATTGGCGTCTGATCTTAATGTGTTTTATCAGAACTGTAGGGGTCTCAACACGAAACTTTTAGGATTCTCAAGGAAATGCTTAAATGATGACTACGACATTGTAGTGTCCTTGGAGACATGGTTACAGGAGGGAATATGCGATGGGGAAATTGTTAATATGGAAATGTTCAATCTGTTGAGAGCTGATAGAAATTTACAAATTACAAATAAAAGCATCGGAGGTGGAAGTAAAAAAGAAAATTAAAATATTGGACTTTGTTGAGCACCAAGAACTCTTTGAATCATTATCTGTACAGTTTGAGGTGAGTGGTGAAAAATACACTATTGAAGCAATCTACATTCCTCCTAATAGTTCTAGTAATCTGTATGAATCAGCTTTCAACTTCTCACAACCTAATATAAAGGCTTCTGATATCACTCTGGTAGTAGGTGACTTCAACCTCCCGGAGATAGCAAATACTACTTTTGAAGGTAAAACAGGAAAACTTCCTAATTTGCAAGACTTCCTAGATTTTAACTCATTTTAATTATATAATGGTATAAAAAACAATAATGGGCGTACACTCGATTTGGTAATCGCACCTGAAAATTACTTTAATAAGTAAAGACTATATACCCTTTGTAATTGAGGATGTGTATCATCCAGCACTAACTATTACTTTGACACTGAGAAAACAGGGAAAATGCTATGTACAAGAAAATATAAATCAATTTAGATATAATTTCAAGAAGGATAATTTTCTAGGGTTGAGTATAAAAGTTAGAGAGACGGACTGGAATTCGGTACTTGCAGAATCCAGTGTAAATAGGGCCTTAGATGAATTTTATTTTTGAAATAATATCATGTATACCCAAATATAACATCTCAAAAACCATTTAGATAATTCACTTGAAACGATTTTCGTAGATGGAGAGATTCAGAGGAAAACTAAATGTCACCATTGACTTTCCTCTCGATGGATTAGATATGAATAATTATGCAGTAGATAACGCAGCTTCGTGACGCTACAACTTGTATGCTGTATCCAACCATAGCGGAACAACTTTCTACGTCTTACTGTAGTCCCCTTATGACGGCACATGGCAGAGTACAATGACTTGAGAGTATCACCGCTTTCACTATCACCAAAATCCCTTGTGAGTGGAGAAGCATACGTCCTTTTCTTTGAGCAAGAATGAACCAACTCACGGTTTTGAAACTATATAAATGCATTTTACTTATTTACATTATTAATTACTAATTTACTAAAAAAATAGTTCATGTGGTGAAAAAAAAACATTATCTAAATTACCAATCCATGTATTTTCATTTTGGATTAAATAAAGCAGGATCTTTCGTTACTATCAAAAAATTTAGACCGAAAAATAATTTAAAAAAAAAAAAAAATTCAGCATAAATTGAAATATCAATCTGAATTACATAATGGGAAACAGAAACATCAATTACAATTATTCAATTTTGGAATTATATAAACAACAAAAGAAATTATATAACAAACTTGAACAGTTATTCCTATAAAGGGGAGATAGTACTAGATGGAAGAACTGCTGAAACTTTTGCTTTCTTTTTTGCATCTGTGTATTGCCCAGAAAAATTCTACTTATAAAATGGCATTTGATGATGAAATTATTCCCGTTAACGACACATTTCGATTCCATTCAATTAGTGAAATTGACTATACGATGAACCAATAAAATAAACTCAAACAAAAGAAGGCAGCAGAAACAGATGGAAAACCACCGCATATTCTGAAAGGGTGCTATGGATGGTTGAGAATACCCTTAATACATACAGGGTGGGGCACCCCATACGACACGGTCCCTGTGAACCAAACCATTGATTTTTTCGGGAATTTCTCCATTTCATTATATGTAAATTGATTAAGGCTGCAAAAGGAAATTATTTTGGAGTCTACAGGGTGGCTCAAAAAAGTGTGACATATCAAAGTTGTGTTTTTAAATGGAACACCCTGTATTTCGTCACACTTTTGAAAAGGTCAGGAAATATAATATGATTTCATATAGGGTACCATGTACCTAACTATAACCGTTCTCGAATTATTGATTTTTTTATGAAAATGCTAGGTACAATTGAAAACTGAATAACATCGAAATGTATACAAATCATCCTTTCGAATTCTGACCAAGCATAAAGGAGGTTTTGGGCTATTGATTTCGATAAAACCCGTTTCTCAATATTATACAAAATGTTCAAAAATCATTGTCACTTTTTTATAATTTCGGACAAATATAACTTTGTTATTTCAGATAGAACACCCTGTATTTTTTTGGTCTGAACAACATAAAATTCAATTATTTTCCATTCCATATTGCAGTTCCCTATACCTAACCTAAATAGTTTTTCAGATATGGGCTTTTCCAAATAGTAGTTCTTATTTCAATGCATTCTTTGAATCAAGATAGCTTTGAAACGACATTTATTCAACTTGTTGAAAGAATTCTTATTGACAGTTAGTGTGTTTTGAATTACTCAAAACATTCACTGAATTATTAGCGTCGAAAATGAAAACTTATCCCATTCAAGAGCGAATAGATATGATTTTTGCGATTGATGAGTGTTTAGAGAATTTTCATTTGGCGTCGAGGGGGTATGCCCAAAAATATCCAGACCGGAATCATCCAAACAAGTTGGTTTTCAAACGATTGCTACATCAATTCCGTGGGACTGGAAGTGTAGCTTATGAAAATGCAAATGGACCAAACCTATCATTGGAAATGAGGAAAATAAATTTCTTATTATGGGATCAATCATGGAAGACCCTCATACGAGTCAACGTTAGGTCGAGAAAGATACAGGGATAAGCAGACGGAGCATTTCTAGGATAATACAAAAATACAAATTTTACCCGTACCGTATTCAGATGCACCAGGAATTATATGAAATAGACTTCCATCGACGAATCGAGTTCTGTCTATGGGTTCTGGACAAGTTTAGTGAGGATGAACATTTTTTGGATTCCATTTTATTTTCTGATGAATCTACTTTTCATAACAATGGCTTAGTGAACAGACTCAACTTCCATTATTATAGTGATGTGAATCCTCATTTTTTCTGCACTCTGGATCACCAGAATAGATGGTCTGTTAACATGTGGGGGGGAATTATAGGTACAAAAGTTATAGGACCATACTTTTTTGATGGAATCTTGCATGGTGAAATTTTTTTACAATTTTTACGAGATGATCTGCCTGAACTTCTGGATAATGTGGCGCTGAAAATCAGACAACGGATGTGGTTACAATTGGATGGAGCTCCAGTACATTTCAAATTCAGTGTCAGACAGGTTTTGAATATGTGCTTTCTGAATAAATGGATTGGAAGGGGGGGACCACAAAATTGGCCAGCGAGATCACCAGATTTGAGTTGCCCCGATTTCTTCCGATGGGGACATTTGAAGAATGAGGTTTATGACACTCCTCCAACCACACTGGAAAAAATGAAGCAGAAAATAAGGGCTGCTTTTCGAAGAGTGACGCCCCAAATGTTATTAAATGTTAAGAAATTTTCCATAGATAGATGGCTCTTTGTATTCAACAGGATGGTCGTCATTTCAAGCACCTACTTTGAATTAAATACATTTGTGTTTCATATTTTGTTGTTGTTTCAGTCGAATAATAAAAAAAAATTGTATAATCTGTTTAATGAACTACTGTCAGAATATGAATGTAAATGATAACTTCAATTTAGTGAACATCAAATATTTTCGATGAAGTGGAGTATAACAACTGTCGATGGGAATTCTGTGAGCAAATCAAAAAAATGTCGTTTCAAAGCTATTTTGATCCAAAGAATGCATTGAAATGAGAACCTCTATTTGAAAAAGCCAATATCTGAAAAACTGTTCAGGTTAGGTATAGGAAACCTCAATATGAAATGGAAGATAATTGAATTTTATATTCTTCAGACCAAAAAAACACAGGGTGTTCCATTTGAAATAACAAAGTTATAAAAAAGTGACAATGATTTTTGAACATTCTGTATAATATTGAGGCACAAGTTTTATCGAAATCAATAGCCCAAAACCTCTTCGATGCTTGGTCAGAATTCGAAGGAATGATTTCTATACACTTCTATGTTATTTAGTTTCCAAATGTACCTAGCATTTTCATAAAAAAATCAATAACTCGAGAACGGTAATAGTTAGGTACATAGTACTTCTTATGAAATCATATTATTTTTTTCTGACCTATACAAAAGTGTAACCAAATACAGGGTTTTCATTTAAAAAAACACAACTTCAATATGTCACACTTTTTTGAGCCACCCTGTAGACTCCAAAATAATTTCTTTTCGCAGCCTCAATCAATATACATATAATGAAACGGAGAAATTCCCGAAAAAGTTAATGGTTTGGTTTACAGGGACCGTGTCGTATGGGGTGCCCCACCCTGTATATATAACTTGGTCATCAGCTCCGGTAGCTATCCCGGGTTATAGAAAACCTCTATAACAACACCAATTTCCGAATCATGTAGTAAGACTAAGGTGGAAAACTACAGAGCGATCTCTATCATATGCGCATCATCTAAATTATTGAAGCAAATTATACAGTGCGCGTCAAAATTATGGAACAAATTCGATATTTCGCAAGCCATGTACTTTTGACAAACATCCTGCAATAGGTCGATTTTTTTTTAAATTCCGATTTTTTTATGTATATTCTAAAGAGGTTATGTCACTGGTTTTGACATGGTGACGTAATCGGTAATTTATTTGAATTGGAATAGATGTCTTGTGATACCTCATCTGAAAGGGCCTTTCAATACTTCATTCAATGATGATAATTAATTAGATATTTTTTTACAGGGTGAACAAAAATTAATATTTTATTTCAATAAGAGAATAACTTTATATCCAACAAAATAGAACAGTCAAATAAGATGTTCGGAATGCCATCCACCAGTCTCTTGTCAACAAGCAAATCTACGGACACATTCTTCTTGCACATTGCGAATAACTTCCGGAGTAATTCTGTTAATTTCGATCCCAATTCGATTTTTCAACTCTTGTAGACTTCGCGGCATATCTACATAGACCTTCGATTTCAAATAACCCCACAAGAAAAATCCAGGGGCGTAAGATCTGGAGATCTTGGGGGCCACTCTATCGGTCCGCGTCTACCAATCCACCTCCTAGGAAAACAGTTATTCAAAAACTCCGAACATCACGTGCATAGTGCGGGGGTGCACCATCTTGTTGTAACCAAATACTTTCATTTGGTGAGTTAGGATTGTTGGCGTTTGGAAAAATATATTTTTATTATTATTACATTATGATTATGAAATTCTTGTATTGTCAACAATTGACAAATTTCAGTTTATTCGGAGGATTGGAAGCGGGTGAATATTTACTTCCGAGATTTTATTACATTGTGAGTTATTTAGTTACAAGTGAAGATAATAAAAACGTGTTAAAAAATGCAAAATTTTACTTTTTTGAGCCAAGGCTCTAATCCCTTGAATTGCTCGGGCAGACTAGTGAGTCAGTGCTCTACTACAACAATGGATCCTTTCCAAATATCAATAGTTAGCTATTTCCTAGTCTAAAATGGAAACAAAAGACAATCACAAATTAATGCCATAATAGGCAAGTTAGTGTCAAATAAATGTCAGTTGGAATATCAACAAATATTCTTCACAAATTCTAAGTGAAAAGGTTCTTCAAGTAAACCATGGCTACTTTGAGTGAAACCCAACGCATTGAAATTTCAATTTTTATTGGATGCGGAGATAGAACCAGATCTCAGCAAGAGGTATGCGACTTATTCAATGCGAAGTATCCAAATATCCAAATCAGTCGTTCAACAGTCAGTAAGATTAAGGAAAAATTCAGAGATACTGGTCATGTCAAACATATTCCGAATGCTGGACGTCCTAAAATAGAAGAAAACGTGAAACTTGATGTTCTAGTGGGTGTAGAGAATAATCCTCACAATACTTCACGACAAATTGCAGCAGACCTTGACATATCCCAAAGTTCTGTATTACGTATTCTAAAAGCAGAAAAGTACCATCCATACAAAGTACAGCTACATCAACAACTCAATGATAATGATCCCGATCGCCGTGTGGAGTTCCGTGAAATAAGGCAGGATTTGTGTTACCGCAATCCACGTTTTATAAAACAAATTCTGTTTTCCGATGAGGCTACGTTTTGCCTAAATGGTTCAGTAGATCGTCAGAATTGCAGATATTGGAGTAGGGATAATCCTCACTGGATGATGGACGGGCATACTCAATACCCTCAGAAAGTCAATGTTTGGGCAGGGATAATAAACGACAGGATTATTGGCCCGTATTTTTTCGAAGGAAATCTCACAGGGGGGCGTTACTTGGAATTTTTAAGAAATGAACTCATACCTAGCCTTGCCGATATTTTTCCAAACGTCAACAATCCTAACTCACCAAATGAAAGTATTTGGTTGCACCCCCGCACTATGCACGTGATGTTCGCGAGTTTTTGAATTACTGTTTTCCTAAGAGGTGGATTGGTAGACGCGGACCGATAGAGTGGCCCCCAAGATCTCCAGATCTTACGCCCCTGGATTTTTTCTTGTGGGATTATTTGAAATCGAAGGTCTATGTAGATAGGCCGCAAAATCTACAAGAGTTGAAAAATCGAATTAAGATCGAAATTAACAGAATTACTCCGGAAGTTATTTGCAATGTGCAAGAGGAATGAGTTCGTAGATTTGCTTATTGTTAAGAGATTGGTGGATGGCATTTCGAACATCTCATTTAACTGTTCTATTTTGTTGAATATAAAGTTATTCTCTTATGGAAATGAAATATTAATTTTTGTTCACCCTGTAAAAAAATATCTAATTGATTATTATCATTGAATGCAGTATTGAAAGGCCTTTCAGATGAGGTATCACAAGACATCTATTCCAATTTAAAAAAATTACCGATTACGTCACTATGTCAAAACCAGTGACATAACCTCTTTAGAATATACATAAAAAAATTGGCATTTTGAAATAAAAATCGACCTATTTCAGGATTTTTGTCAAAAGTGCATAGCTTGCGAAATATCGAATTTGTTCCATAATTTTGACGCGCACTGTATATACACAGTTATACAACTATACTAACAAATGTATAGTCTCACAGCGACACGGGTTTGGTACACATAAATCTCTTAATAGTAATTTATTTATAAACAGCAATAGGGATTTTGAAACCTTGGCGAATAAAGCACAATTGGATACGAAGTTTTTCAGTGTACATAGCTTGTAACCAAGCAATATTTGAATAATGAAATGATATGACATGAAATGCTAATTAAATCAGGGCAAAAACTCGTTGATTGATGTGTTCAATAAAATAGTTATTTCACAACGGCCACTCCAAAAAGTGTGTATATTAATATTATATTTTACATCGCATACGCTGAAGAAAAACAGTGAATGTTTTCGAACAGGCACATACACAGCACAGTAATATGAAACAACACATCTTGTGAATGAACAGAAAAACAGAGGATCATCGTCATACAATGGCAGTGGCAGGCGCTGTTCGACAACAAAAACTGTTTATTCCTCACGTTGAAGCGGTTCGAAACGGCAATAAACGACCCTCGATCCTGCCGCTGCCAGAGTGACGACGACTGAGGGAGGTTGAGAGGATTTGGTCAGAAACGTACGCACAAAAAACACGTACCCGTGATTGGTGTTGAACTGAAGAAGGCGCGACTTGACCCCTCTGCGTGGCAGGGACCGAGGACCGTCCACCGAGTTGGTTTTCCTAAATAAATAAAGCTTTTATTCGTCTTGGAAATGAGTGGAGGTAGCCAACTCTATAGTTTCAGTGCAGACATATATATAGTTTCAATGAGTTATTGATCTTGCAAGGTTTCCTAATAAGTTTGCACATAAATGTTTCCTAAAGAGTTTGCCGCAGATGAAAAAAAAATCTATCGATTTTTCAGATAGTTCATTTACACAATTATCTTATGTTATAAATGAACAATGCAGTTTATTCTCGGATCATATACAGTGCTTTCGTAAAGTGCCAAATAAATTCATTTATAGCCAAACTATCAATTTCTGAGGAACCTTCTGAAAAATTCTGATTTTCAATCTCAATTTGCCACATTTATAAGGGAAAATTAAATATACAGGGTGATTCACGTTGGACTAATTACGTCCGTGACAAATGGAACACCCTATATATTATTCAATTTTCGGAATCTCTATGAGACGCTCATTTCAAAAATATATTACACATATGGTTTGTATACAGTGCGTCCGTTGAATTTAGTGCTCTCGTAAAGTAGTGGATAAATTTGTAAAAAGTTAAAGGAATGATTTTTTGAAATAACGCTCGAAGCCGTCGAATTTTATTTTTATTTGGGCATTTTTTCAAATTTTCATACAGAATGATTCGTGTAGAAGAAATGGCGTCATCGGTATTTTTTTAATGGCAACTCCATTTTTCATTACGGAATGTGAAAAGGTGATTATGCGTATGGGTGAAATGAAAATAAACAAAAAAACAATTTTGAAATATGAAAATACTAAATTTAATGGCAATTATAGCTTCGAACAACGATCAAATTAAATGTTCAAATTGTGCACCGTTTGCTATCTGACTATTTCCATTACTTGATAGTAGCCATAGGGACCAGAATTTTGTTTTATTTGCTGAATAGTTTTTTTGAGGTAACTTCTTTAAATAATAACATATCTTATCTTTGTCGATACATTATTGGGTAGTAACTTTGTCATATCATGGAAAATGATTAAATTAAATGAACGAGAAATAATTGAAATTCTTTGCATGATAGGATTTGGAGACAGAATGCGCAGCCAAAGAGAAGTAGTCGAATTGTTTAATGCAACTCATCCTGATCGGCAAACTAATAACCAAAGCATGGTGAGCAAAGACACGCAAAATACCGTGAATTTGGGCACGTCCGTGATGTTCCTAAATCTGGTCGACCCTCACCACCAGAAGACGATAAGCCTAATGTTGTGTTGGCAGTGCATGCAAATCATCACACAACACTCAACAAATTGGCTTCTGATTTCAATATGGCAGCGTCTACAGTCCACAAAATTACGAGAAAAGCAAAGCACCATCCTTATAAGGTACGCCTCATCCATGAGCTGAATGAAGACGACTTCAATCGGCGAAATCAATTCTGCGAACAACTGCAACAGCTATACAATAATGATAATAGTTTTGTAAAAAAAGAAAATTTTCTGACGAGGCTAGGTTTGTTTTGAACGGCTACGTCAATATGCAAAATTGCCGTTATCGGGCTACCAGAAATCCCCAATGGATGATGGGTATCACACAAAATCCACAGAAAGTTAATGTATGGTGTGGCATAGTCGACGGAAGAATTCTGGGTACCTATTTCTTCGACATGAACCTGACTGGTGCAGTATATTTGGATTTCTTCCGATTCGACCTTATTCCTGCACCAATAGCTTTGTATCCAGATCTGGAGGAATCTGATTTTCCGAAAACTCATTCATTCCTCCAACAATATGGTGCATATCCCCATTGTGCAGCAGCTGTCCGAGACTATTTAGATGTGGTGTTTCCGAATCGTTGGATAGGGAGAAAGGGATCGATTGAGTGGACAGCTAGATCTCCAGATTTAACACCGCTTGATTACTTTTCATAGGGCTTCTTGAAGAGTAAAGTGTTTGTTAATAGGCCGTAGAATTGAGAAGACTCAAAAGCAAGAATTCGTCCCGAGATATAATGTGTACCTCCTGACGTTATTGACAATGTTCAAAAATAATTTATTCATCGTCTTGGCTACTGTCAGATAGCAAACGGTGCACAATTTTATCGTTATTTGAAGATATCATTGCCATCAAATTTAGTATTTTCGTATTTTAAATTAGTTTTTCTTATTTTATTTCACCCATACTCATAATCACCTTTTCACATTCACATTTGCCATTAAACAAATACCGATGACGTCATTTCTCCTACACGAATCATTTGTATTGATTCAATTTGAAAGAATGCCCAAATAAAAATAAAATTCGACGGCTTCGAGCGATCTTTCCAAAAATTATTCCTTTAATTTTTTACGAATTTATCCACTACTTCACGGGACCACTGAATTTAACGGACGCACTGTACACAAACCCTATGTGTGATATATATTTGAAATCAGCTTTCCATGGAGATTCCAAGGATTGAATAATATATAGGGTGCTCTATTCAAAAAATGGTCGCGGATGTCATTAGTCAAACGTGGATCACCCTGTATATTTAATTTTCCCTTATAAATTGAGATTTAAAATCGACCTGTTTCAGGAGATTCCTCAGAAATGGATAGTTTGGCTTAAAATGAATTTATTCATTACTTAACGAAAACACTATATAGTATAGTAAATATACCAGTAGGTACCCGCGACTTCGTCCGTGTGGAATTTGTATTTTTTCCTATATTTTTGTGTTGTTGTGTTGTTCCATCTAGTTTATGCGCCTGGCTTTGTCAGCTTTCGGTTATCCCGTTTTTCCCTTTCTTGCTTCCCGTTATCTCGTTTGGGTGGCATAATTGATTTGATAGCGAAAGTAATCCTTTGTGATGACTATTACGAATTCACTAATCCCTTTTCACCCGTTAATGGAAGGAATTTTAGAATAGGGTTGAATACGATTTATTAATTTGTAACAGACAGCCAAAACACCAATTTTCAAGAACTGGCGGAACCCCCATAAACATGATCAGCCATCATTTCACCCCTTTAGGGGTTGAATTTATAGAAATACTGAAACATATTTTTCTTGATTTGTAACAAAAAACCAAAATACCAAGTTTTACGACCGAATTGAAAACTAACGGAACCCTCAAACGAACTTCCAATCCTATTTCACCCTTTTGGGGTCGAATTTTCGAAAACACTTGAAAACGAATTTCTTAATTTTTAACAAGGACCTCACATATCAATTTTTATGACCCCAATTTGAAATTTTCAACACCTGCGGGGTTGAATTTTCAAAAACTGAAATGCATGTTTCATCGATTGAAAAGAAATGCTGAAATAACAGTTTCCATGACTCACTACAAAACTAACGGTACTTTCACTGCCACCCTCCTTCTGAACCCCTTTCCACCCCTTTAGAGAAGGAATATAAAAAAGTGGTTATCTATGTCATCATAGGAATACGCTGTCGAAATGTCAGCTCTTTAGTTCCAGCGGTTCGGTCTGGGCGTTGATCGTAAGTCAGTAAATCAGACAGAAATGTAATTATGATATACAGGGTGTAATCTAACCTCTTGCACACCCGTGAATGACAAGTGTATAATGTCATTTATTAACGAATTACAGTGATTAAAAAAATTGAAAACATGTTTTGTTCTTTGTAAAATTCGACGAAACTCTGGGTGCATGCATGCAATGAATATTTAACTCGCCATTTGAATAAGGTAGAATGTTGAACTGATTGTGTGGTGAATGTACACAATGCAGGCTGCCTGGGATAGATATTCAATTTCAAAGAGAACAGCTAACCTTATTAAATCCAAACTGGTGAGAAAGTCAGAACTAGTTGACTTCATACTCTGCTTTGAGGCACTTATCATAATTATCACAGTAACTTGTTAGAAACAAACAACACAAACAGTATTGAACATGGAAACATTCGCAATTGAATATTGTTTCGAAAAATAATATCATGACAATTATAGTAATTCCGACATTCAGAACACGTGAACTGTTGCCAAACAAGATTTTCGCATGCACGGTTCACAAAGCTGTCTACGACCGAAAGTTTGTTATGTTCTACTAGTGTTTTCTGATTGGCCGGTGAATGAAAGACCTCAAGATTTTAATCATTAACTAATCAGAAAACAGTGCGTGATATGCACCAGAATCGATTCGAACAATACTGTTTGTCTTTTAAAAAAATTGCCATTCTATAAAAAAATTATTTATATAATATTAATATATCTAGTACGAAAACGCCTGCTCCAGAATCCAACCAGAATTGAAATTTAGTACTTCTTTCATAACTGCGACGAGTGATTAATCTTGTCTTCTACTTTTCAAAATACGCACGGAACAACTCGGTGTTTAGTTTCAAGAGCCAGCAAAAGACAAAAATGTTCAAATTAATTCTCTCGCACATCGCGTACTGTTTTCTGATTGGTCGCTTAATAGGATATTTCATTCACCAGCCAATCAGAAAACATTAGTAAAATCTAACAAATTTTCGATCGTAGACACCTTTGTAAACCGTGCATGCGAGAATCTTGATTGGCAATAGTGTTCAGTTCACGTGTATGTCTGAATCACTACACTGATCGTGATATTATTTTTCAAAACAATATTCAATTGCGAATGTTTCCCTCTTTAATATTGTTTGTGTCGTTTGTTTCTTACAAGTGACTGTTATAATTATGATAAGTGCCTCAAAGCCAGTATGAAGTCAACTAGTTCTGACTTCATCACCAGTTTGGATATTACAAGGTTAGTTGTTTTCTTTACTTTGAAATTGAATATCTATCTCAGGCAGCCTGCACTGTATACATTCACCACACAATCGGTTCAACATCCTACATTATTCAAATGTCCAGTTAAATGTTTATTGCATTCGGCAATTGCCGAAGTTTCCCTCCGAGAAGGTCACCTGAAATTAGGCGGTTGGCGCTACCCAAAATGTTGTCGAATTTCACAAAGAACAAAACATGTTTTCCATCAATTCATTTTTCAGATTTCTTACCACTGTAATTCGTTATAAAATGGCATTATATCAGATCTTCTGCATATAATGATGATTCGGTTCACTTGATCGCATTAACTGATAAATATTCCCATCAAATCTGACTGAATTAATTCAATCATGAAATCGATAGAAAATTATTTCATTTGCCAAACTCTGTTATATCGGATTGGATCATTAATGTTTTATCACGATCTGCGTAACGCAATTTCGACCATAATCTAACGCTGTATTATATTGAACCATTAATATGATACTCACTCAGCATTCGTTTCAGGAGTTGGCAGATCACCAATGGTCGTCAAAGTGAGGGTCGACCAGTATAATGACCCCAAATATTTTCGTGTTAGGGTTGCGTAGTCTCCTGGTCGATAAGGATATACCCAATCGCCCTGAAACAGATAAGGGATGATGAATATACGAAATCCATCCCAAAGAGGATAATATCCTTTTTCAGAAGAGCAACGAGTATTATACAAACAAATTAATATCAGGGCGTCAATGGTATATGTCAGGGACCACCAAAAAGTATGTACGCAAGAGTAAAGTATCTATATGAGTTATGAAAAAAAAAATTGAGAAAAGTGGTTCAATTACACTCTGAATATGAAATCATAGCCTCAAGATGGCTTATGAATATTCATGACATCCATGGTAACGCATTCGGATCCAAATTACAGAGTAGAAGAAGTTTTTGTTGCAATGAAGTTGGATAACGGCGAAATGAATGCCCAAGCAGACCAAAGAATCGTTTTCCAACGAAAGCCTGAAAATAGAAAGAAACAAGCTGAAATGTACACAGATGTTGAATTTTTATGAGAACCCAGTAAAGTTTGGATTAAAGAACCAAATAACTATCTGAATAAAAATGCAAATGTTCACTTGAAGATTCCTTTTTTTTGAGTTGGGTTAGCTTTGGTAATATCTACCAGATGTCCAGCCTGTACTTTATTCAGAGAAGTATTTTTTTTTTGATATTACAGAAAATGATTAATTTCTTTCGAAGATCTTTCAACTGAGAAAAAAATCGTACTTTTGAAAATTTAGTTGGGAATTTTTTCCCTATCAAGGATAAGAAAGCAATAGCGTTTATGATTTCTGCAATATGTTTATGGGATAGTTTCAAAGAATTATTGTGATGTGTAGACTTGGGAGCATCTGATCATTTCGTAAATGGTATGAAGCTATTGGAGTGAGTATGAGAGCTGAATTGGATATTTGAGTCACAAATGGTGTTTGGCGTATTGAATACATTTTTACTTTCAATCATGTAATTTATGTATGTATGTAATTAGAGAAAAAATCAGTTGGTCGAATTGAAGAAATTGGTAACAAGGTGATATTCAATGAAAATTGAGTTATAATATTGGAAAATGATCAAGATGTGAGTAGTTTGAATAACATGATAAACTTTGAACTGATGAATTGTTTAACTGAGAAAAGGTTTTGTGAGAATTGGGTGAACGCTAAACAACATTCATTGACAGTCATAGGACTAGAGTACTCCATCAACATGGAACAATGAATGATATTTTCTGACATTGCTTTTATGATTAATATCATTTTTGGATGGTATATCCACTATGTGCAAAGTTTGAAGTAATTGAATCCCTTCAATAATATAATTACAGCATATTTCGAAAAACTGTTACTGAGCTTGAGTATATTTTCAACATGTGTATCGATTGTACTGTAGCATATTCTCCAAAGCAAAATGGTCATGCTAAAATATTAAACAGGTCTTCGGACGAGAAGACACGTTCTATGAATATTGGTGCTCATCTGCATACATAGCTTTGGTGTGAAGCGCTGAGAAAATCAGCCAATCTATTGAATAGATCTCACAGCAGTTATTGAAAAGAAAACATTAGTCGAAGTATGGCATGGTAAAAACAGTTGGAGGTTATATTTTCTAACATTTGAACGGATAAAAAGTCACGGGACTTACCAGAAGAAAGAAAGATTGTTGACTGCAGATAAATTTTTCACTATTGAAAATGCTGACCACAAAAATGAGATTAGGTGAAAGGTCAGGTTGGTAGCGAAGGGTTATATCATTATGATTATTTCCAGACTTATGCAGCTCCAGCGAATATAATTGATTCTTTTGGTTTTAGTGACTCAAAAATTTTTTCAGTTGGACGTAAACACCGCTTTTCTTTATGAAAAACTGAAGCATGTCATGTGACCCAACTTCCTGGTGTTACGGACAATTCTAGCTTGGTATGTAAGCTGAATGAATCTTCATGAGTAAATCCTCAGATCAAGATTTTTGGTTACAATGATTTGTATCTAGTATTTTTTGTAGAATATATTCTCGAAGCCAAAAATTCCCCTGAGAAAATAAATAAATTGAAAAATATTTTCAAAGTGATCGAAATTATTATTGATATATTCCTAGGTCTGGAAATCTTTGATGATAGGGAGAATCAGTTGAATGCTATTGTGAAAATATCAGAAAATCAATTGAATTGTTAGTATAATAAAAATTAACTCACCTGAAAACCTTCTGCTTCGGATAGTAAAAAATAAAAACATCCAAACCAGTGAGCAAGTATCAAAAGAATATGGATTAGATTTATCACCCTCCATAAATTCGGCCAAACGGTTCTTGATTCTACCATATAATAATAATTAACAGCACGATAAACCTGTAATAAAAGAGAGAGAAGGTATAATAAAAGAATAATGAATGAGAATGAGTTGAAGAGAATATTTTACTTTCTCTCAACTCTACAAAACACCAATTCAATGCATAGGAAGAAGTGAGATGACAAAATAGGTTTCTAATAGTAGTAGAAGCACAAATGAGGTAGGAAATTTGAATCTCAGAAATCTGTTTCGACGGCTCATTTCGAATATTTCGAGTGGGTGAGTACTCAATAATTTTCAATAACGAATAATTTTGTTATAACTTATACATGAAATATAAAGTTTCCAAAACTTACACAACCGATGGAACTGTCTCTATTACGGTACTGGTATTGTAACGCTGGTATTTTTTCTCTCTTATCACTGGGAGAATTTCCGCATGTCCCCTTATTGCTCGTTTCAACAACCCGTAACACAACTTTGAACTTTCGCAAACTTCCGAAGTTAGTTTGTTTTCAACGGAAATATTTCGGCGTGTGTATGAGATGCATTCAAACTCATTGTTTTCGTATGTTTCGTATAGTTTCTAATAAAAATGTAATCGGGAAAATCTATAAGAGTCATTTGAAATGGCGAAAAAAACTCCAAGAAACCAAATCATTCAAACAATTGGAGAAAATTTCGAAAATTTAGAGAACGGGGCCAGATATAGTCCCGGAAACGTCAATCGAAAACTATATAGAGAAGTATTTTTTTAATTTTTACAATTTTTTTTGATATGTTAATTCAGAATACGACAAGTTTGTAACTGATTGAATCATTTTTCTCCAGGAATTATAATTTGGTGAAAGCAGTAATTTATAGAGGCGAAATAATTAGTTTGCAATTTCTATACTATACATTTTCCTGATTATATTTTCATTTTAAGACTGTGGAAGGTTACCCAAAAAACCACCAAGAAAAGTTGTTCCTCCACAAAAACTCACATACATTCAATATTTTTAATAAACATAACCACAAATTCTGGAAACACAGTTGACGCGCTCATGGCGTATTGTTTTCTGATTGACCTATGATGAAACTATTCATTTTGAGACATTCGGTTATTAGAAAACATTACGCTTCAGGTACAAGCGTGAAAAGCTGTCACATGAACTGTAATTCAATGTTCAAAGAAATCCAATTGGTAATAATTTTGGTATATATATAAATTTTTTCTTTAGTTTCTTGACCACATATATATTTTCTTCAAATTCTCGGAATAAAGGTCTGATTCAGTCAATTCATATAATTTTTCTTAAAGACGTTTCGACATGGTATTTATCATCATGATGACAAATACCCTGTCGAAACGTCGTTAAGAAAAATTATATGAATTGACTGAATCAGACCTTTATTCCGAGAATTTGAAGAAAAAAAATATATATATATATATTTATATATATATAAATATAAATATATATATATATATATATATATATATATATATATATAAATATAAATATATATATATATATATATATATATATATCTATATATATGTATATATAATATGTACCATATAAATAAAATATGTACCATGTGACCCATTTGAAAGCGTGACACCTATCCACAAATGTAGGTTCGATTCATGCATATTTTTTCACCAGATATTTTTTCATCTATGGAAAAACGACGTGATTTATCAAACTTTTGTATTTTTATGGCATGAGTTCATTTGCCAATGATAGAGCTCCCATAGCCCTCTATTGTTTGTCGATATTCAGAATAAAATCATGAATATTCCAAGGACTACATCAAATTTTCTTAATCTCCAAATATCCGAAAGATATCCATTTTTTTCAACAAAATTTCAGAAAAAAAATAAGCATAATAATATTTATCATGTTATTGAAATATCTGGAATGTCATCTTGTAACTAAAATTTATATAACCATAAAAATTTCACCAATATTTCATCATTTTTATCAATTAATCAATGATCAATACAGTGCCATACTCATTGCATTTTGTCACTCTCAAATGAATCCTCATCCGATTCATCTTATTTTCCTTTGATGTTAGCCGTAACAATTGGTTTGGTGTTATTTCCACTTGTGCGCATTCACTTTCAACTTTCTTTTTGACATGCCGTTTCTCTAGCGCTTCCGCTTTCCTCCAATTGCATGCCTCAACGCAATGTATCGGACAGACGCTGAAGCGAGTACGCTTCTCTTTATCACTGCCTCTTTTCTGATATTGAAAGATAGAAAACAGAGAGAAGATCAATATGTACGAATAACTATTGGAAGGAAATAGACTATCGAATGTTTAAACAAATATATTTTGATGAAGGTTTGTTTGAAAACTTCAGCAGAATGTCGAAAGCTGACTTTGATACATCATTGGATCTAAAATTACCAAGGGGTGTTGATGAATCCGAGATGAAATACAAAGCCTTGTTCGTAAATCATGGTGATTCGTATATACAATCAGTTAGGGAACCGGTTCCTTTCTTTGTTATGTTCCTTGGAGAAATAAGTTCGCAAACTTTCAACGTTGACTCCATCCATATCCAAATTGTATTTATCTCCCAATTCTGCCAATGCATTTTTTCTCACAGTTTTGTTGGTGTACAACTTTGAGTTGACATCCCATAAGGAAAGATGCTCTTTATAATCTCCAGTAGACCTCAAAGTAGTTTCCTTCCTTTCAGACAAAATTGATTTCTCGCACGACATGATTTTGAACAAAAAATATAAATATCAACAAGAGAAAAATACAAGAGGCACGAGTTGCATACAAAAATCCCCGAATCACATGCCCCACACTTGCAACATGAAGCAGGCGCTAGACGCACTACTGGAGACATCCTTCCACGCAATTCTCATTTGTTGGAAGGAAGGGTTTTGTAGACGTTGTCTTCAAGAAACCCCCATAAAGAAAAGTTCAGAGGAGTCAAGTCGGGAGACCTGGATAAAAATATATCAATGCAGTATTTTCGCATGGGTTCCAAGATGGCCACCGAAACTTCATTGTGTTAACGTGAACTCCGTGCATTTCGTTGTATTTGGAGTATAAAATCTGTCAGATATATAGTATAGTAATCAGCGGCTTGTTTTTAAGAGTTATCTGGAAAACCTGTCAAAAGTTTTCATGCTACCATACCAAAGAACTTCAAAGTCAAGGACACTAAAAATCGAAAGAAGATTGTAGAGGCTGACAGGGATGTTTTACGTCGTCTAATTGTAGCTTACAAAGCAGGCAGACAAATTGACTTGCCCCCCATTTTGTTACACGAGCTTTTTCCAGTAGCTTCACCGTTGGCGGAAACATATCAGATCGTCTGAAAAAGCGTCTAAGGTGAAACTCGTTACTAGAGGCGTGGAACGCTCGAACACCATTGACATTGATCGTTACACTTCACAACTGATCAATCTTTAGTGAACAGCATTGGAAAACCAGCAAATGCTACTACTTTCGGAGATCACGCTGCAATTTTCATCGAGAGGATATTTCACTTCGGAAAACCGTATGCCAGAGTCGATATCCTTTTCAACCGCTATCGTTGGAAGTCAATTAGAATAGAATAGAATAGGATACTTTATTTGCCCAAAATAACAAAAGATGTTTTAGCATCGTCATTGAAAGTATGACCCGCTGCAGACGAACCAAAGGAGCTGCTCCAGTAAGGAGGAACATCACAAGTGCAGCCGTTCCACTGCCAAAAGATTGGAGGAATTTTCTAGCACTGGGGCAAAACAAAGTCGACCTCTTCCGCTTTCTGTCTCAAGAACTTCTTCAACATGACTTTGGAGCCATCGAAGTCGTTGTATCCGGAGGGCGTACACATGAAGAGGATGTACGATGAACCAACCCTGAATCCGATGTCAGTGCCGTAGCTGGGACACATGAAGAAGCCCACACACGCGTTGTACTACATACATACTGTGCACTCCGATGCTGACAACATCGTCGTCATGGCCAGGGATTCCAACTGTTCTGTTTGCTGCTGATCCATCACTTAGACAAAATAACCAGCTCAAAAGTGTAGAAGATGAGTGGCACAGCAAAAGAAAGGAAGTATCTCCAAGCCTATGAGATCTGCAAAATTATTATCCATGCTCAAAGGAAGAACATCTTGGCGTTCCACGTACTCACAGGTTGCGATTTGACATCTAACCTTGCAACGATAACGAAGAAAGAAGAAACTGGAACGGCCTGCCAGTTTCTGCACGACCTCAGGCACTCTCCACTGACTCCCTCATCAAAGGCCGATGCAGAGAAATTCCTGCTACAGCTCTACAAGGTTGGTAAAGTTTTTTTTCCAACTTCGGTACATCAATGTTGAAACGTTTCTGCTTGTCTGGATGGCTGGGCAAAGACATAACCAGTAGGGATGAAGCCAGACATCAGATTTGTGGATTTGTAAAAAAGAAGGAAGCCTTAGCGCCAACAAGCGATGCGCTGCGATTATACTTCCTGGGTAGCCATGAAAGCAAGCGGTGGCATACTGTGAGTAAAACCACTTGCTATTCGGCACTGAAAATTTGAAAAACGTTTCAGGTAAACGTGTGGGAAAATGCTCATGGTGCCCGACCGGTGCTGATGAATTCCCATACTTATAACCCCTGAGCCCGTCTCCAAAGTCTGCACGGATATCCTAGCCCGTAATTGTATATTCCAGTGCCTGACTACAATGTACACTTGGAAAAAAAATAGACTGACTTGCATCCTTGCAACCGCGCTATAAAGTAAAAACACTTGAATTATTGTTTTTTTATCACCTTAGCAATCTTGCAATAAACAATGTTTGAACTCTGAAATTGTCGTTTTCTCATCATCCTTGCATCCTTGCTTAGTTCCGAGCAACAAAATTTTGGCGGCAATCTTGGGTGCCATCTTGGCATCCTTACACTCCAAACTTAAGGTAAGTGAATTTTCAGTATTGTGATGTGTTTGGCATTCGAGAAAACCCCTAAGCAGACGTTCAAATCATTTGAGCCAACGGACGAGAGAGATATAGGGCAACAGAGTTTTGGCCGTCATCTAGGGTACCGGACTTCCAATCCAAATTTCGCTTCGCCAACAGGAAGACTCGTATTCAGCTGGGTTGAAACACCCTTGAAACGTAATTTTCCCAATTGTTACATGAAATGCTCCTTGCGTTATCATTTTATGAAAACGTGCCCGGTCTATTAACTTTATTCCACCCTCTTTTCATTATCGCCTTGTTTATTCTGAGATGTGAAGAAATTTCGATTTGAAGGTCTTCATATTTTTTAACTTTTCAATATTCAATGTTTCACGTGGTAATTGGAAAATTGGCTTTCAGTGAATTTGCTCGATTTTTTTCAATATTGCAGAACTTGTGATGCTGATCAAATGTCTCCATTGCACCACCGCTCTAAATTCAACAGTTTAGATTATATAGGGTGCTCAAGATAATTTTTTCCGAAATTTCAAGTGGCCATTGTGAAGAGACTTTCCTGAACATATAAACCAAATCGAGAATGCATCAATTGTTCATATGGCCGATTTGAATACACTATAGAGAAAAATGATTTCTGCACGTAAAGACGATATACAGGGTGGAATTTCATTCATTTCCAGATATTTTGTAGGATACCATGATGTATACAGTATCCCGTATATATGATGCTGCCAATTCTACCTGGTATATGCCAATACTTATATCTCGTACCAATTGTTAATCTAATTTTGGAACTTCATTAAAATGATCCTATCTGAGTAATATCCACTGACCACATCTCACATTTAGATTTTCTGCTTCAACTCTGGCTTGAACTACGTTGACTCTATCAGCATTTTCTAATATTATATTGGCTAATTCTAGATTGGCATCTCTCATTTGAATAAGTGGATGGTACTTATTTATTATCGCATCTGCTATTTGTAGAAAACATTTTATATTTTCAATATGATGTGTATCATTTTGTGATGAAAAAATTTGAACATTGTCTTCAAATAACCATTTGAGGTGTGAATTCTACTAACGAGTATGTTTTGCGATTCGGTAGTTTTGCTAGTCATTGGTGGAAAGTCGATTGTGGTTTATTCTAAAATTCCATAAGCAACATAAATCTAGAAATGCTCCAAGGAATATTGAAATTGCTTGTTGTTACGCGAATGTGATACACTCTTTATAGGTACGAAACATGTTTTGTAATGGAATATGATTATATTCAGTTACCATTAATATTGTTATTAAATGTTTTTTTTTTAATATTTTTCGAATTTTTTTTACTTGTACTCGAGTCGTTCCACTACTCGTAGTATATATAGGTTTATACATATCATTCAAAATATTCCAGAAAAAATTGTTCAAAATTTTTCAATAGATGTGTATCGAACACATATTTGTGGAAATGTTTCAATAAAATCAAACATAACTACTTCGAAGAAATTATCAGTAGAGGACACTTGTTTTTGATCCACTCTGTATATTTTATGTATCTGCAGAGTAAACTTCCACCGTAAACGATCGAGTTTGTAACCGACTTTTCCGGAATAACAGGCATTTGGATATATCAATAAGCAGGACTGGTGCAGTTTCATGAGAAATACATAACAGATAAGTTAGTTCAATCCAGGATATGCTAATTTCATCAATCGCAATTGATATTGGTATCCTACAGAATATCTGAAAATGAATGAAATTTCATCACTCAATTTTTTGGAAATCACTGAAAAACTTGCTATCTTTGGACTCATCCTGTATCATTGTTCTCCATAGTTTTTTCAAATCGGCCGTATGAACAATCGATGCATACTCGATTTGGTTTATATGTTCGAAAAAGTCTCTTCACAATGGCCATTTGAAATTTTGGAAAAGTTATCTTAGCACCCTATATAATCTAAACTGTTGAATTTAGAGCGGTGGTGCAATGAAGACATTTGATAGTATCACGAGTTCTGCAGTAAATAAGAAAGTTCGAGCAAATTCACCGAAAGCCAATTTCCCATTTATGCGGTGTGAGGTCCTTTAGATCTGAATTTGAAATCTTCTTTTTTCGGATGATCTTATGTAAATTAGCACTCTTCAACAAATGTGTTGATCATCAAAATGTTTGCTAATATTCCTACGCTCCGGGTGTCTATTATAAAAAATTCTACATAATAATTCACACAACTTGGAAAAACCAAGGGTCTCACTTTTTATGAAGGGGTCTATCTATATATGGCTGTGGGCCTAGTGAAATGAAAACTACTTTCTGATAACAGGTGGATTATATATCGCCTTCCAGAGAACTGAATCTGCCTGACTAGACGATTGCAATCACAAAAAAAACAACCATAATATATAAAGTGGGATAACTCGGAACTGAAATTGTAATTTTCTAGTCTATTCTCCGCCAGTGTGGACACATCAGATTTCCAACAATGGAGAAAAGAACTGCCAAACACGACACGCCCCAGAGGTTTCGACACCGCTACCCCATTGAAAAGTTGCCATTTCTGACACTAATCAGACCCGTATCAAGACAGAATAATCGTTTTGGGATCATTTCATCCGAACCCACGTACCGTATCATCCCTCCAATATCCATCAATAGGCCCCCAACCGAGAATAATTCATATGATCAGAACTACATACTGAAGATAATCCTTAGAAAATAAATTGGCCGAATAGTTTGTGATACCATGACTTCCTAGATAGACTGAATTCCACTAGAATTAGAGATTTAATAAGAATTGAGTCAACGCATTATACGAGTAGCAACCTCTCAAATCAAACACTTCGAAAATCAGGATCGAATAGATATTGACAAAAAAATGTTTATGACGTCTTATAATTTTTAAATTTGAAATGAAATATTATTCAAACCTCAATTCGTTTTCCTTGCAATATTTTGTGATTATCTGCCTGCCGTTCAACTATTTCCTAACAAGCATTTAGGTAAAATTTACCTCATTTCACCCGAGTTTGACAATGCTAAATCGATATTAACGCGAGATTCACTTATATAGGAAAAAATATGGAACTAATTTGGAAGTTGAAAATTGGAATACCAGGACATAATGACCAATCGGTAGAAGCTATGAGAAGGAGAATTTGATTGAATAGTGGCCCATTTCTCCTATGTGTGACCTGGGGTCAACTATAAGAGATAAGAGCCAGAAATATTACAATTTTCTGGATAAAATTCAAACTTTTCCGTATAATCTGTCAACATTCCTAAAATTTGTTCGAAAGGTGAAATATGTCTAATTCCATTTTTACAATGTGTTTTTTTTGTGGAAACTTTGATTTTTATATTCGAAGGCAGAAACAGTTCGAACCAACACATGTCCTTTTCGCTATTGATCTATGAGTCCATAAAAGTTCCCTTCCGACTGTAGGAATGTGGGCGGAAAAAGTATAATTTTGACCTATTTATTGACTTTATGAACTTATTGGGATTATGATTATGATAATATCAATCTAAAAATGATCCTTGAAAGTTCGTGGATCATTTCGCTGGTGAGTTTGACGAGAAATTTCACCTAATAAATAACTACAATTCCTTTGGAATATAATAGGCCAATCTATAGCCCAGAAAATGGCTGCTTCTGTGGCAAAAATAGTACCAGCGAATCAACTGTAACATCATACGGAAAACAGTCTATAGTTATAGCCTTCTATGTTTCTTTCTCACAAATATTAACGAATTAGTAGACATTTTGAGGAATATAAAGAATAAAAAAGCAACTGGTTATGATGGAATCTTCATAAAAATTATCCAAAATCTTCCAATCAATGCACTGCAAACATTGGTATCTCTAATCAACACCTCATTCCACAATGGATTTTTCCTGATTTTCTGAAAATATCTGTTGTCCTTCCATTATACGAAGGTGGAGATCCAGATGATCCCGCGAATCTTCGCCCGATCTCCCTCATTCCAACTATAGCCAAAGTTATCGAAAAACTTGTGAAAATACGTCTGACGCCACAATATTTTAAGTGAAAGCCAGTTTGGTTTTCAAAGCAATAAAAATACGCATGATGCCATCTTTTTATTTCTTTATGATTTTTATTTGAAGTTGAGTTCTGGTAATGTAGCTGCTGCGGTCTTTTGTGATCTATCGAAGGCGTTCGATTGCGTTGATCATAGAATTTTGCTAAGAAAAATTCACCAATACGGTCGCAGAGGAATGACGCTCAAATGATTTGATTCTCACCTTTCAGGAACGAATCAAATGGTAAGAACAACAGGACATTCAGAAAAAAAGGATATTATGTGTGGAGTGCCACAATGATCAGTTTCAGGAACCATTTTATTCTTATTATATTCTTATTATATGTCAATTCACACTTTTCGCTGATGACACGACGATATTGTGGAACAACCAAAACTCAAATGATTTACACAATGCAATATCTACTGATATGAAAAAAATCAAGGATGGTGTGATGCTGATTTGTTATCCTTCAATATTACTAAAACGAACATTATATCATTCAGATGTGCTCTTGATGACCTGTCATTTGGTGATAACTTAGTGATCAAGAACGAGACTCAAACTAAATTTCTAGGTATTCACATTGACAATAAGCTCAAATTTATTGAACATATCAAACATCTCAAAAGTAAAATTTATTCTGGATGTTATGCAGTGAGAGTAACTCCGATAAATTTGGGAATTAAAACTGCCAGAACGGTGTATCACGCCCTCTTGGAATCTCACCTACGTTATGGAATACCGTTTTGGGAAGTATGCAATCCATCAGCACTTCTGTCTGTATCAGTAATGTAGAAACGAGCTATCAGGTATATGTGTAAGATTAAACCTCGTGATTCGTCCAGACAAAAATTCGTTGAGGAAAAGATTTTAACAGTGATTGCTTTGTTCATTTTGGAATCGGTTTGTCACATTTACAAAAATATGTCCCTATTCGAGGCTTCGTGCAATTTTGATAACACCCGTTCCACCGCGTTGAAATTGCCAATTCCTTCAACAAATTTGACCAGGGATTCTATTCATTACAATGGGGTCAAGATGATTAATCACTTGCCCTCAGATATAAGACAGGCAAATTTGACCAACAAAATGTTTAGAATAAGAGTAAAAACATTTCTGGCTGATGACCCTTAATTTAATTTTAAAAATTTAAAATGTGCATATTTGAATTTATGTTATATAAGATTTTTGTTTATATTCTTGCTTGGATATAAATGTTTGATTTTTTGTTGTAATAGGTGGTTCGTTATATTATATATAATTGTATATGTTTATATGTGTATTATATAAGTTTTGATAATATTTTTAAACAAAACTGCACATAACCATGTTGATACAAAATTCGACGATGAACTTTATAGTGTATGTTTTAACTTTACTTTTTCATAGGTGTTTTTATATTCACATTTCATATTTCTATATTTACATTTATATTTATTTTTCACGAGCTTTGTCCACAAGATTTATTTTTAATGACAATAAAGTATATTATTATCATTACTATCATTGCTTGATTTGTTATAAACATTAAAGAGCAAAAAATCAATTTTTTTTGTTTTTCGCTTGTAACATAAAAATTGATGAAGTGATCTCAATATTCTCAAAGGACGAATTGTAGACAATCAAAATGAGAAAAAAATGAGCCCTGGCATGATTAGATAAAATCATTAGTAACGGAGGAAAATCGAAAAAATATATTTTTATATTCATCACAATGCCTTTTTTTTAAGTTATAGCGCAGTCTCTCCGCAAATAGTAGTGATTGATATGTATTTCATGTGTAAAAAACTAAGGCGCTGTCGGAACTTTTGAATTTTTCAAAAGACTTTATTAGAGCAAATCTGGATGCATCATAGGTGGTCCGATTTCAGTTTCAATTCATTCAATCCAATTGAGAGTAGAAGTATAGTAGGTACAACAAATGACTATTCTCATTTTGCGATGAAATGCTGCGAAATAGGTGAGAAGCAAACATGAGAAATCGGGCGAGCGCGTGGAAGCGGCTGAGTAGTGGGGATAGAGCAGCAGATTGATATCTTGCGCGCATCGCGCCTGTTACGTTATATTCGCTTCCCCGCGACTGCTGCTCTACCCCCACTACTCATAAAGTTTCACGCGCTCGCCCATGATTGGTCATGTAAGATATATTCAAGAATATTGCTTTGATTTGGCGTAATCTAGCAAGGCTATTAATACTCAACCAAATCAATGCGGAAAAAATTTTTTTGATGGTATTTACAATTTCAAATAAAACATTTATTGATATAATAATACTATCAACAGTGGAGGATTTCTGAAATATATATAATGAAGAGTAATGGTCCCAGAATTCGGCCCTGTGGTACCCTAGACGAGTATTCTCCATTTATTGGAACTTTCTGAGGCCGTCCGCAAAGGTAGGAATCAATTCGTGTATGAAGATTCGCCATAATATTTAAGTTTAGCAACAAGAAGGGAATGCTCAATAGTATCAAACGCTTTCGAAAAATCTAACAATAGTAGCACACTCATTAGACCTGCATCATTAGCCTCAATTATATCATTTGTTACGGCTGTCAAAGCAGTAGCTGTGCTGATGCCTTTCCGGAAACCAAATAATTATGCTCAATGCCACTATCAACAATATTTACTATAACTTGATCGATGTTTGGTCTACAATATATCAACATATTCACATTTATGTTATCAACGCCAGAAGCATTTGTTTTTATGCTGTGCAGAATTGAACTAACTTCTAGAGTTCATTGAAAACGAGAACATTATGTTGTCATAAAAATAAATTCTATCAAATGTTTCATTGGTCATACTTTGTAGAAATGAAGCAAAATAGTTATTAATTCCTTCTGGATTAGAAATATTGTTGGAATAATATTATTGGATTTCAGAATATTCAAATTGCTTAACGTTTTCCATGTTTTGAAGCGTCTTTCGTATGATGGCACAGTCGGTTTCCTGGTACTATTTTTGACATGAAAAAATCTCTATGGATTGGTCTATGAGGATATAGTGGATAAGTTTATAATGAATGATTTTTCACTATGCATTTGCCTATGTGGTCGATGGATTTTGAAAGGAGAATTGTAGGTCTAGGCCCTGGTTTTTACAACCGAAATTATGAACTTTGAAATTGAGAGGAATTCAAAGTAGAATAATTTGTCAGATATAAATGAATTTGTACTTCTTAGTGATATTTTGTCTCTCTGCTTGGTATAATTTTCCTATAAGTTAGTTTTGATGCTTGGAGTTATTATATCGATTGTGTACGGAATAAAATGCTCCTTCCATAGGCGTTTTGTATCGGATTTTACACCTCATTTCTCTACAAGAAAACAATTATATTATTCATACATCTATAGTCACATCCAGAATTTAATATATGTATGGGATACCGCCAATGAGACCTGACAAATCCCAATGAGCCCCTTGCAAAATATAGCGATAAGGAATATGCATTCATTAACGTTTAGGCATCCTAGAAATGATTTGTTCGGTAGTAGAGGATATCTGTCATTCGAAAAATATATCGGTTCAGAATTTTTATTTTTTAACTGCATTGAAACGCACCTGAAACAATCTATCACAAGACTTGAATCTGTATAGAATGTTCATAGATACAAAACCGGACAGAATAAAAATCTATATACAGTTTGTCCAATTAAGTCGGCACCATATAAATAACTTTTTTATTATTTTTTTACGAAAAAACGTTGTTTCTGATTAAAAGTTCTGCATGGCCTATAATGCAGAATCAAATAATACGATATCAATTTTTTGCATTTGTTTACGAGGTTTGTCGATAAATGTAAATTTAGCTCAGGAGTAAAGTACCCTTAATTTTTACAATATCGACAATCTTTATAGATACAAGTTGATCCTAATTGAAAACTACGGTCAGATATCCAATATTATCCATCTACCATGAAAAACAGATTTTATTATTTTTACTAACTCTTCTCTGTATTAGCATTGATAATTTATGTCTACAGATCGACATTCAATCTAGGATGCACTGACAAATTCTGTGTAGTATAAATTTGTCTACACGTCGACATTTAATCTAGGATGCATTGAAAAAACAAATGCATTTTTTATAGCTAGTTAGAATTAATAAAATACAACAAATGACGGATCTATTAACCTCTTCGTTTTTTCATGATAGATGGATAATATTGGGTATCTCACCGTAGTTTTCAATTGAGATCAACTTTTCTCAATTGAGATTGTCGATAATGTAAAAAATTAAGTTACTTTGAAATTTAAGTTTTTCGACCAACCTCATATAGAAATGCAAAACATTTATATCTGATCATTTCATTTTGAGTTTTAGGACATGCAGAACTTTTTATCAGGAATAACTTTTTTTCATAAAGCAAATAATAAAAAAGGTCTCCATATGGTGCCGACTTAATTGGACATACTCTATATTATTTTGTAGTATTATATATATATATATATATATATATATATATATATATATATATATATATATATATATAAAATTAAAAAACAATGATACACAGAATCGACCTGGTCAGGACGATGTCTGAACTATAATTCTAACCACCCCATGTCCCACAAAAAAGGGTTATTACAAGCATAACAGATAGAGCAATTATTCTGAGTAGCCCATCACTAAGAGACAAAGTCTTAGATGAAGTTACAAAAACGCTCACTAATAACAACTATCCGATCAACAAGATAAACAGAATAATCAAAGAATGCACACACAAACTCTATAACAAAACAAAACCCAAACAAAAATCCGACAAACCAACAACATACACCACAATTCCCTACATACCGGAACTATCTGATAATATAAAAAACATCCTAAACAAACACAACATGTCCACAAGTTATAAATCATTTAACGTTTTAAAAAAATTATACACCCCATTAAAAAGCCAAGACCCCATAATGAAAAAATCAAAACTAGTATATAGTATCCCGTGTGATGATTGTGACAAAGTCTATATCGGAATGACCTCACAACTATTATGTAATAGAATAAATGGCCACAAATATGCTGAACAAGCAAGTACCGCTCTCAACAAACACATTATCACAGACAATCATAACCCCAATTTCAATAATATAAAAGAACTAACATACGAGAGAAACAAAGATGAAAGAACATTCAAAGAAATGATACATATAAAACAAAACAAACATGTCATGAACAACCGCACAGACATCAACAATTTGAGCCAAATATACCACACTCTAATTCAAAAACAAATAAATAAATCCCAGCTGAAACAAATCATTATTCAGTTAACCCATATCACCCCCACACACGTAGACACCATCCCAGCGGAGTGTACTACTGGCCTACCAACAACAAACAAAATAACTATAAATAGTTCTATACTACGTCATTCAGGCAGCGTTAAAACAATGATGCAACAAGATTCAACACCGCCCCGAAATCCAACTATTGTTGGTAACAAAACACAATCATGGTAAAACCAAGGTACGTAACCCAAGAAGTAATTAAATTTATTTTCAGACACAACCTAACTTTCTACAAATGATGTTATTCAAACCAATATTTTATTTTCAGATTCAAATGTTTTTAATGTTTTTAATAAATTTTACTGAGGATGCCTCCGAACAAGGACCAAACGTCTGAAAAAATTTTCGTCTCGTTTTCATACAATCGAATCTGAAACTCAAGAAAACTCCAAAATGGAAGTATACAAATGTATTAATCCAAGAGCTGGCCACGGAAATTAAAAATGATAAAGTGCAAGGGAAATTTTCCCATAGCAATTTTCCTTACTAGCTGACAAGCGTGTAGCTCTTCAGGCAGTCCCGGGGCGAGAAGCGGGGGCAAGGGATCAAACGCGTTGAGCTTCATTCTCTCAGCGCAGCGCTCAGATAACTTCAAACACTCAACTAATTCAAGTTTGCCTAGTAGCTCACGTAGATGAGCTCTCGCTTTTAAACTACAAGGACCCGGGTTCGATTTCGAGCTGGGTTACGCATTGTTTTTTACACTTCTATATGTCACCAAAACATATTACTTCAAAACAATAACCCCTCAAAACACAAAACAGCATTTTTATAGAGCATGACTTGCTCCGCATCGGCCGAAAGCTGCTGAAAATTTCTCATAATTTGTTTCTTTGGCCTGTTTTTCCCAGGAAATAGCTCTATTTTGTCGAAGTATTATGCATAAATTTCAATTGTTCTATTACAATCAAATTACAGATCTTTCTCATAAGCGAATAGCAGGAAGGGATATATAGCTTTGGTTGACTAGAAATAGTTCAATTCCAATTCAAAATATATTGATTATCTATTCAGTACAGTACATCTCGTAATTTATTATTTAAGATTCATTTAATTCTGTATTTCAAGGATAAAATCGGGAAAAGCCCCGTACGCCGCCGTGAAGAGGCAGTAGAAGGTCGCCTCGCGATGTTTTGCCCTACGTGCAAATAAATTATTTCAAGTCAAATGAAGCTTTATATCCCTTCCTGCTATTCACACAGAACAATTGCAATTCACGCATAATACTTTCGTTCCATAAATTATAGCGATTTCCTGGGAAAAGTACGCCAAAAAAACAGGTTTAGAGAAATGTTCAGTAGCTTGCGGCTACTGCGGGGCAAGTCATGCTGTTCTGTGTTTTGAGGGGTTGTGAGGGTGAATGTTCTGGGCTAATTTGTTTTGGTGACGTATAGAAATGTTGTGGTGGATTTGAGTGTAATAGAAAAAAAATGTATGAACCAGCTCGGGATCGAAACCGGGTCCTTGTAGTTTGGAAACGAGAGCTCATCTACGTGAGCTACTAGGCTAACTTGAATTATTTGAAGTTATCTGAGCGCTGCGAGAATGAAACCAACGCGTTTGATCGCCGGCCCACCCGTCAGCTGGTAACGAAGGTAATAATTTTTTATTTCCGTAGTCAGCTGTCCGTCTATATAACCAACCTTCCAACAGAGATTCGAGAAACTCCTATGTCTGTATTCAGTTTCAAATATAAGCTTAGACAATATCTCTTTTCATTAGGGTGGAATACAGAAACCTTGTTTTTGTTGTTTCTCTTTTTTTTTTACTTTCATTATGATTCAGGAACATTGTATGTACTCGATGTCACTGATATGGGTATTTGACTTCTCTTATCAGTATTAAGGACACATTATCCATCTGGAATCAGAAAGATAAACTCCAAAAAGATGTTCAGAAATAAAGTAAAGAAATGGATACCGAGCAAAAACAGGCTTTATACTCACCAAATGATTGATCCGAAACATATCTATTCCCATTCAATGAGCATCTATTTTAACTATTTTTGTATCTGTAGTGGATAAACATTATTATTAACCGACGAAACCAAAAAGGAGAAGGTTCTCTAGTCGACGCATATATTTTTTTCTATTTTTTTTATATATGATCACGCATAACTTTTTATCGATTCCGATAATTAATTTTATTTCACAGTGGATAGGGTGTACTTCGAAGGTGGTCCCATTTGAATTTAAAATATGAAATCCACCCCTAAGGATAGAAAAATGAAGTATATTGATCACTCACCCTCTGAATTCTGGTCCGTTAACCGATTCTATCAGGCATAACTTTGTACTGGGTTCTTCGATTTGGATGATTTTTTTTTCAATAGATAGAATGTACCTTATATTTGGATTACTAATGAAATTCCTGGGTAGAAGAATAGGGAATAATTGATTTTTCACTTGTGAACATTGGTACACACATACAATGACAGATCGCTACTGACATTATTTTTGCTCCACATCCGTCAAAATCATTATATTCTATGAGAGGATGGAATGATATACAAAGTAATGAAATAAACTAACCAGAACAACAAAAATGATTTATATTACAACAAATAGTGAAAGTAGATAATCATATTATTTAACTGGTGATAGTTGAAGTAAGGTGGGTAAGTAAGTATTTTGGAAGTTATCAGAAAACAAGTAAGTAGTAATTAGTAGATTTTAGCTACAAAAAATTGAAAAATAAAAACTTTTCAACAAAAAATCAAACAGACGTAATACGGAACTGAAAAGTGAAAAATAAAATAAACATTCGTAGTCTCAGTAACTAAGCTCCTAAACTGATTTTGAGTCGGCACCAAACGAACAGTCAACGAAGATCATTAAATTACTTCAAAAAAATTATCAGAATGTCACCGCGCAACTCGATGCTATCATTTTACGCCTTACCTAATTCATTCGCTTGTTTGTTTGGCGCCAACTCAAAATAAGTTACTTACGTTAGTTTAGGAGCTTAGTTACCGAGACTAAGAATGTTATTTTTTACTTTTCAGTTCAATATTTCGTCGGTTAAATTTTTTATATATGTATTTCATACTGTTGATTTCTTTTTCTTATTTTTAGAATCCAGTTATCCCTCTCAGAATGAATGGAGCTTACCTTATTCCACCTATATAACATTCATTGTGTATTTGATCTCAGTAAATAAAAAAAAATCATGAATGATTATTATCCGTTATCTCAACTCGTACCCACCTTTAAAAATCTCGGACACCTGAGCATCGGATGCCATCCTAACCTAAACTGTAGTAGATCGAGTGGACATAGAGCCGCCAAGTCCAGCAGAAAGGCACGAGAGCGTAAATAGTGACAGGCCAATTTTTTCCAATCGTACACCATCAGTCCCTGCTCCAAGTAGCCGGTCCGAAGCTGTACGGCCAAGTCCAAAAGAAACACCAAATCACTCATGGAATCACAGGTTAGCCAAAAAGTTGAAATCATATCCTGTTGAAAATAAAAAGTTGTCATACTTCCGACAAAGATATTGATAAAAATCGTAATTTGTACAATTCCATTTGGTACACCTTTTTTTATTAATTTTGAAAAAAAAACATCATTTTTTACCATCTCCGGTTTGACTGGAATTCGACTTCGCTAATAGTTGCCTGAATAATTATACCAAATAGAACAATATATTATCAATTGCACGATTTTTTACACCTATGATTGTCATTGTTGAAATAAAAATACATTTTTTTTTCAGAGCTTCATGTGCCTAACATGAACCTAAACCTGTTTTGTCAGTTATTCCATCTCGACCATTTCTGATATGGAGTATATGACTCAGTTAATCTCGAACACTTGAGGAATTCAATTTTCATTCGACACCTCTGAAATATAGTGTTTTATTTATTGGTGTGTTAATAATATGTGATCTAAAAATTTATATTGCAATCACTTCAAGTACACTTTCATTATGTTTCAATCAACTTCATGATATTTTAATCGCCTCCATCATAAATTCATTTCATAACACTTCAGTAGGGGTTGTACCTTAAACCACATTTTAATTTTATCATCAGAATTTTGATTTGTATTGCGCAATTTCAATCATTCTGAATGTAATCAGTACTTCAACGTCTTTCTAATACGCCTATGTTAGAAAAAAATGTGCTCTGATGCTTAAAAAAATCCATTAAAAAAAATTCTGTATGGTGGAACATAACACAACACTTCTTGTACCTCGGGGCAACTATCGTGTTTCTTGAATCATGCTCGAAAACTAATACAAAGAAAGGAAATATCAATTTTAAAATCAAATAAAGCGGGATAAATGAATACAAATCACAATAGTATTTAGCGGGTTGTGCAAAAATTGCATAGAATAGTCTTCCAATAGTTTCTTCCTACACCATATCCGACGCATCTGCACCATTTTTCTTCACACCGATCAGCCTCACTTGAGTTGCTGCAGTACAGGCATTCTTCATCAGCACTGCCGTCATCACCAGTTGATACAAGATTAGGAGGGTCATCTTCACATTCAGAGGTATATTCTTTTCTCACTTATTTCTTCCCCTTCATTACCTTTGAAGGTTGTGCAGGTTGTTTTTTACGGCTAGACAATGTGTTGGAGACATCTTTTTTCCTCGCTTCTTGTTTTTTCCGGTAACTGCGGGGTTTTTTCCGTTTCAACTTATGTCAATTTTTGTATTAGCGTCCTGCATAGGCCTACATAAATATTCATAACTTCAGAGTAATTCAAGATAACTGAACCAGTTCTTCCCTAGTCCGAAATGAATGAAAAAAAATTTAAAACCAACTAATCCAAAGCGATAACCCCAAAAGATTCTACAAACACATCAGGCCATCAATGAGTACCGAGGTGGGTACTCCCCAGCTTCGTTAAAACAACAGTAGCATAGCCAATAATAATCAAGAAGTTGCATACATTTTTGTCAACACCTTTTGGGAAGCATCCACATGTGAGAGTCAACCAAGAAGTTATGAAAGTCTTACTAACATCGAATTCACCCCAGAAATTATAAACCCCAAGCTCCAGTGGCTAGACATTATTAAATCCCCGGGACCAGATGAACACCCACATTTCTCAGGGAATGATCATTCATGTCATGTCCTTGATTATGACACAATCATTCGTCCCAGCTACCCTCCCCAGGGACTGGAAGATGGCTGTAATCAAATCAATTTATGAAAAGGGGGACGAACTCAACCCGAAAAACTTCCGTCCCGTGAGTTTAATATCAATAGTTGCTAAAGTAATGGAATAAATTATAGCTGACTCCATGAAAGAGTTCCTACAATCTCATAGAATCATACTCGGGCAACAACATGGCTTTATGAGTGAAAAGTTCATTTTGGCCAAACATGCTGTACTGCCTCAACGACTGGAAAAAAAGTATCGATAACATCTGCAGTTTCGACGTCATATATCTAGATTTTGTTGAGGATTTCGATAAGGTGCCGAAACAGCGACTAATTGCCAAAACTGAGCCTGTTGGGATTTGAGGAAATCTGCTGCACTAGATTACCTCCTTCTTAGAGAATCGGAGATATTTTGTGAACATCGACTCATCATACAGCGACACGACGTCTGTTCTCAGCGGAGTACCACAGGGCTCTGTCCTCGGACCTGTATTATTCAACATATTTCCATCAGATCTTCAATACGTAATCACATCAAAGTTTGCTGTTTATGCCGATGACACCAAAGTGTATTATACACCTCCAATACGATCTTGACAATATCCACCAATGGCTTTCAGACTTGCTGTTTCCTCTGAATATCAACAAATGTGTAGTGCTCCATACTGGTAAGAGCAACACAAAGTTTAATTACATGATAAACGGCATCATATTCAATAAAATGGACTCCCAATCTGACTTCGGTATCATAGTGAACTCGGAGTTATCGTGGACAGAGCAAACTGAACAAGTGAAGAAAGCTAATCATACCGTTAATCTCATAAACGAAGTGTTTAGCTCTCCAGGCATCCGAACTCTCACTGAACTATATAAGTCGTATGTTGTTCGTGTGTTGTTCGTGTGTCGTTCGTGTGTTATTCGTGTGCTGTTCGTGTGTTGTTCGTGTGTTGTTGGTGTGTTGTTGGTGTGTTGATTGTGTGTTGTTGGTGTGTTGTGGTGTGTTGTTTGTGTGTTGTTGGTGTGTTGTTGGTGTGTTGTTGGTGTGTTGTTGGTGTGTTGATGGTGTGTTGTTCGTGTGTTGTTGGTGTGTTGTTGGTGTGTTTTGGTGTGTTGTTGTGTGTTGTTGGTGTGTTGAAGGTGTGTTGTTGCTGTGTTGTTTGTGTGTTGATTGTGTGTTGATTGTGTGTTGATTGTGTGTGGATTGTGTGTTGTCGGTGTATTATTGGTGTGTTGTTGGTGTGTTGTTGGTGTGTTGTTTGTGTGTTGTCTGTGTGTTGTTGTTGTGTTATTCGTGTGTTTTTCGTGTGTTGTTGTGTGTTGTTCGTGTGTTGTTGGTTGTGTGTGTGTTGTGTTTTGTGTGTTTTGGTGTTGTTGTTGTTGTGTTTTGTTGTTGTGTGTTTGTGTTTTGTGTGTTGTTCATGTGTGTTGTGTGTTGTTTTTTGGTACCAACACGATATCAATCTCCTGGAAACCGTTCAGCGTCGTTCAACATGAATTCCATTTGGTAGACAACGCCCTCTATATGAGGAGAGGCTTCGCTTGATGAGCCCACCTGTGCTTTCCTCTCGGCGAGAAAGAGGGGCCCTTAACATGACCTACAATGCACTACAAAATATTTCATTACCTATTCGCCATCTATCCACAATGAATGAGAACGAGCAACTATGTGGGCACCCTCTTAAACTATACAGAGAACTTTGTAGAACGAGTCCGAGGATGATCACCAATGGAACGCACTCCCCAGAGAAATTGTCATGGCACCATCAACAAATCATTCTAAAAATCTTCTCGACTCTTCCATTAACTTATATAGCTCTTACTTCAGTGTTTCTCAATATCTGCTGTAGTTTGGAATTTCAGGTTTATTCCTGCTTTAAAAGTATAATAGGAGTAATCCTCTACTCTTAACCGTATGTATTAGTGATAGTAATAGAATTCGGGTCGATATCTATCGCCCACTACAATTTTTTGAAAATTACAAAGAGCAATAACTCGGCTTTTTTAAATGCAATACTTTATATCTTATTGCATCATTGCATGGTTTTTCCAAAGATTTGTTGGAATATAAAAAAATTTGATGTTTTTCTTCGAAAAAAAAAAGGAATTGAGTGAGTTGTCGTAAAAATTGTCACATTCGTGTACTGTCAATAATTCTACAAGTCCTACTGTCGATAAGGAGAATTCGTGAATATGGTCTACTGTATTGGCGAAGCTGACAGAAATCCTTCATTAGCAAGCAGAATCTACCATAAAAAACTATCCAGAAGCAAGAATTCCATGAGTGTCTTCATTCCAGAAATTGAGAGGTCGGTTTGAACTCATTGGTAGGGTGTCTTATACCAGAAAAAATATTGTTGGTGGTCAGATCAATGGGGAAAATGAATTGCCAGTTTTATTGATGCTACAGGAAAATCCTCACTCAAGCACTATAGAGCAGGGTCGATAATTTTTGAAACCGATAAAAAATAATAGTAGGATGAAACCCATTGGAAAAGGAAGAGAATATAACAAAAAGAAAAGGTTTTTGAGGGTAAAAAACGGTTTATCCCGATTTCCGGCAAAACTACAAGTCCTATGGAAAAAAGTTAGATAACAAAGTTGCAGGTAATAAAGATCCACAACTTTTGTATCCACACTTTTTGTACATAACCTCAAAATTTATATGAAAAATTCAAATAACCAAGTTTTTGTTTTTTTATTTTTATCTTTTACAAAAATAAATTTTTTACCACGAAATTTGGTGAAAACTGTGTCCCAAATACACTGTAATTTTTTTTATTAAAAATATTAATTTTTTCACCTTATTTTGACTTAATATCGAAAAAGCATCCTAATTTTCAATCGAAATTCTTCCGTCAAAATATCAGCTTTTTAAAAAAATTCTGTGGGCTTTTTGTTCGTTAAAATTTCTACTTTCTGATAATGTGAACAAAAATATACATTACTATGGTAAATGTTCTCAGAAAATGCAAAGAAATAACAGGTAGTAAGGCCCAGACCCTTCTAGCCCCTTCCCCACTTCTCTATAAAATACCTTTCGATGGGCTAAAATTTTCCGTAGGTCACTCAGGTATATAAGTTATCTCAAAATAGCAACGAATAGGCATCTACGCATATAATTTGAAGAAGATTCTACAACTTTCTCAATTCACAGAAAAATATTTCTATCAATATTCAATTGAGAATGTTTCTCTTTTCAAATTGTAGATGTCTTATTGAATATTAACTTTATTAACCCATTTGGTTGTTAATCATAGTAGTATATTTCGATTTACAATTTCCTTGTTTATCAATGTTACATGGAATCTTACGTTTTTCGAGTAATTAAAGTGTACATTTTAAAAATAGCTCAAAATTGTACATAATGATTAAAAAAAAATCGGATTCGAGTTTTTTTCGTTTTTTTTGTATTTTCTGAGAACATTTACCATAGTAATGTATATTTTTTTTATACCATCAGAAAGCTCACCAATTTTTTTTAAAAAAGCTGATATTTTGACGGGAGAATTTTCGATTGAAAATTAGGGTGCTTTTTGGATATTAAGTCAAAACAAGGTAAAAAAATTATTATTTCAAATCAAAAAAATTACAGTGTGTTTGGGACATGAAAAGGTAAGTTTTCACCAGATTTCGTGTTTTTTTTTGTAAAAGATAATAAAAATGCAAAAACTTGGTTATTTGGATTTTTCACATAAATTTTGAGGTTATGTGAAAACAGTGTGAATAAAAAAGTGGTAGATCTTTTTATTACCTATAACTTTTTTCCATAGGACTTGTAGTTATGCCGGAAATAGAGATAAACCGTTTTTTACCCTTAAAAACTCTCCCCCTTTCACTTCCCGACCCGACCCGTAAACTATTTTTCCTTTGATTTTTGTTACATTCTCTTCCTTTTCCAATGGGTTTCATCCTACTATTAATTTTTTTTCACTTTTTATCTTTTTCAGAGGATTCAGCCCTGGTCTACCAGAGAAATAGCAGCGAAAACGGATATTTCACAAAGTAGTGTGAATTTTACCATCTGAACCTACATCAAGAATTGTATGCTGTGTGGTGGAATGGTGGAAGGTATTGACATTTTACTTCTCGAAAATCTTCCCAGAATGTGAGAAGAAGTGTAGTTGAACATCAGAAGGTCCATGTGGTTGCAACACGATTGCATTGCCTAAACAGAGGATAGTGCGAGAATTTTTGGAACAATCCTATCCTAATAGTTGGAGGTACTTTTCGTTGGCCCACGTGATTTCCAGATCTTACTCCTATACATTTCTAGGTACATAAAGGAAAGGGTTCTAAGATACCGTCCATCTACTGCAGATGATATGAAGAACAGGATCACGGAAGCCTTTCCTTCAACTGATGGAGCAATGCTTGCTAGAGTTCGGGGCTAATTTACTAGAAGAAGCTTGTGTGGTGACCTGATTGTGCATTCATTAAAATGTTTACATTATTTCCTGTTGATCATCTCGTTCTTCTAAGGATCACTAGAATTGTTTATTTTGTGATGTTCCTGTTTCTATTACAATTTATTTTTTTCAGAATTGTCTGGATGTGTCAAACTTTACGACAGCGACCTACACGATCATTTTTTTTTTCAAAAAAATCTTTAACATTTTTTATTTTGCAAGAAATCTAGCGAATTTCACAAAGCAGAACCCACAAACACTATATCGACATGCCATGCAATGATGCGATAAAATAAAGGGTGTTGCATTTGAAGAAGTCGAGTTATTGCCATTTATAATTTGTCATTTAAAAAATCGTAGTAGGCGATGGAACATCGACTCCCAGTTTGCTTGCATCTCAAAACATGCGCTAGGAAATCGACATGAAAAAAATTGGTTGAGTTATCTTGAATGGTTTTGAAGTTATGAATTTTTCTGTGAGACTATTTGGACATATACATTGACATAAGTCAAAAACTATTGTAGATAAGTCTAAGAAACCCTGGTGCGTTATATCGACAATTCAGTGGCGAATTGAAAAATGTCACAAAAATGCAGGGTTGCCTTCGAAAGACTTATTTTGGAACATCCTGTATATGCATAGAAATATTTTTGAAATATGCCTCATTGTCGGATCTATCCATTAAAAAAAATAAGTCGACATCTTGGATGGAAACAAAAGTTATGGAGCTTTTGCGCACCTCTGGGTCACTCTGTATTTCTTCTGGCTGATTTAAGGCTTCGCTCAAATTTCAAATGAAAAAATCTTCATATTTTTTTACTGTTAGCATTTTTGCATGCAAGATTATCATTTAGTAGATATGTATATATATATATATAAATAAATATATATATATATATATATATATATATATATATATATATATATATATATATATATAAATATATATATATATTTATATATGTACAGGGTGGCCCACCACATTCGCCTCGGTATTTCTACGAGAAATGGAGAGAGTTAGGGAAAAACTTTCAGCATAGTTATATGTGGGTCCATGAGGAGCATATTCCAAAATTATTTTAAAATATATAGGGTGATCCCCAAAAAAATTACATACCAAAGTTATATTTTTTCTTATGGAACACCCTATATTTTTTATATTTTTAGATACTATAGACAAAATGAAGGTGAGTTACTATTATATTTCCCATACTTAAAACTGACCATTTCTGAGAAATTTTGAGGAATTAAAAAATACAGACCATAATTTGAAAATTCTTTTCACCCTGTAACGTGTAACGAGCTGCTCGTGATTAAATGTACTGCTTAGCTCAAAGGTTGAAGTTAACTACTACATGAAATTTCTAATGCAATATTATACAGAGTGGCGAAAAAAATTGCCTCAAAATTTGGACACACATTTAATTAAATAACTTCTTAAAGTTGAATGGAACACCCCATATTTAGTGGCGTAATTTGACGCAGACTTAGATTCCCTTCAAAATTATATTAGGGTTCCCTATACCTATCTCTTCTGCTTTTTACACAAAAGGCGTTTTTATATTTTACTTATGAGTAATTTTTTTATCTTAAAAATGAAACACACTGTATTGTAATGAAAAGCTTAAAAAGCATTTTTGAAGTCATTTTATCAAAAAATTAAGAATCTTAAATAGTTTAATATTTTAATAAATGCTCAAAATGGTGTCCATTATTCTCGATGCATAGGCGAACTCTTTCTTGAAATGAGTGCTGAACTCTGGATAACATATTTTGCAGTATGGAACGAAACGCATTTCTCATTCGTACTTTCATATCCTGAGGTGTCGTTGGCGGTGTATCGTGAACAATACTTTTGATATATCCCCATAAAAAATAGTCGGGACTTGTAAGGTCCGGAGACCTGGCTGGCCAGTTCTGTGGACCTCCTCGTCCTATCCATCTATTTGGAAATTGTCGATCTAACTCGTTTCTAACACGTCTATCAAAGTGTGCAGGAGCACCATCTAGCTGCATCCACATCCGTTGACGAATATTAATAGGTATACTTTCCAACAGCACAGGCAAATTATCCCTAATAAATCCGAGAAACATGACGCCGTTTGAGTGATCATAAAAAAAGTAAGGACCTACTACTTGCGTTCCAATTATTCCACCCCACACATCAACAGACCATCTGTGCTGGTGATCAAGGGTTCTAAAAATATTAGGGTTTTCGACCATCTGTGCTGGTGATCAAGGGTTCTAAAAATATTGGGGTTTTCGTCACTGTGATAGTGGAAGTTATGTCTGTTAACTAATCCGTTGTTATAAAAAGTTGACTCATCGGAAAAAAGCACATAATGAAAAAAATGTCTTCATCACTAAACTTTTCCAAAGCCCATAAACAAAAATTCAGTCGTCCATCATAATCTTCTTCAAGAAGCTGTTGATGTAGTTGAATGCGATACGGGTGGAATTTGTACTTTTTAATTATTCTTTGGATACTCTGTCTGCTTATTCCAGTTGTTTCACATATTTTTCGCTGACTTGTGTGAGGGTGTTCAACCAGAGATAACATCACTAAATATTCATTTTCCTCATTTCCAGTAACCGGTTTTTGCCGTTCTTGCTTATTATAAGATACACTGCCTGTTCTTCGGAAAAGCTGCAACAACTTTTCCAATGAACGCTTGTTAGGATGACTCCTGTTAGGATACCTTTGGGCATATACTCTTGACGCTAATAAACAGTTTTCTTCACACCGATTATCAAAATCATATCAATTCGTTCTTCCTGGGGATAAGTTCTCATTTTACAATATTTCAAAAAGACAATAATTTTAAACTAGTTAAAACAATGATAATGGTTTGATTAACAAGTTGTGTCACTGTCAAATACTTTTTGTTTCATAATAATAATTAACGTCATCTAGGCCAGAGCCTACTATTATTAAAAAAATAGAATAATAGCTTTTATAGGAAATCGTAAATGTATGTTTTTATTGACCCCATATTGTAATTTTGGTATTTATTTCAATATGAAGTCTAATTTGCTGAAAAACAAGCGAATTTAACATATTTCGCCTCGAAAATTAAGACACGTGCATCTTCTTATTTTGAAGAATGCTTTAATATTTCAGAAATGGCAATAAATTTGAGTCTTTACATTTGACTGCATTTTTCTTTGGATACACCGTATTTTCAAAAATTCAAACTTCTGCTTCTAGCGAATCTACGTATTTCTTAATAGAAAGGTTTTCAAAACGCTGTTCATTACAATACAGTGTGTTTCATTTTTAAGATAAAAAAATTACTCATAAGTAAAATATAAAAACGCCTTTTGTGTAAAAAGCAGAAGAGATAGGTATAGGAAACCCTAATATAGTTTTGAAGGGAATCTAATTCTGCGTCAAATTACGCCATTAAATACGGGGTAATCCATTCATCTTTAAGAAGTTATTTAATTAAATGTGTGTCCAAATTTTGAGGCAATTTTTTTCGCCACTCTGTATAATATTGCATTAAAAATTTCATGTAGTAGTTAACTTTAACCTTTGAGCTAAGCAGTACATTCAATCACGAGCAGCTCGTTACACGTTACAGGGTGAAAATAATTTTCAAATTATGGTCTGTATTTTTAAATTTCTCAAAATTTCTCAGAAACGGTCAGTTTTAAGTATGGGAAATATAATAGTAACTCACCTTCATTTTGTCTATATACTATAGATATAAAAATATATAGGGTGTTCCATAAGAAAAAATATAACTTTGGTATGTAATTTTTTTGGGGATCACCCTATATATTTCAAAATAATTTTGGAATATGCTCCCCATGGACCCACATATGACTGTGCTAAATGTTTTCCCCTAACTCTCTTCATTTCTCGTAGAAATACCGAGGCGAATGTGGTGGGCCACCCTATATATATATATATATATATATATATATATATATATATATATATATATATATATCATTGCAGGAATTTCAAGGAATTTCGTATACTACATGCACCAAATTGTTTTACCTCACCTGAGAAAGAAATCAATATAAGCAATAAGACCATTTGGAATAATAAAAAACTAAATATACCTTCATGGTAAGTTCCAATTAATTTTTTCCAACATTCACATATTTTTTAATTTGTAACATTTTTACAGCTGACCAATGAATATTTAGAAAAAGGCATAAGTTCCTGCCGAAACGTTAATAAAATTGCCAGTATGTTGTAACGACAAGTTTTTTCCGTCTGGACCAATCCCAAGGAATCCGAAATTCTAAAAATACGAGGGTGAAAGAAAATTTTAACAGACTATATATATATTATATAGTCATCATGGTCCGATAATACCGTTAGTGGTGGAAATCCGCCAAGAAAGGAACTTAAGACTTGCTGCTAGTATCAGCGGCATTTTTTACTAGTGCGGCTTCTGATCAATCAGTTCACTCTGGATCTTACTCCTCCGACTGAAAATTCGATGAAGTTAACGGAGTTATAGAAAACGAGTTCTTTGATCGCAATCTATGTTTTTATTTTATTCATTATTCAGTAATATTTGGTACATGCGCCAATCCTTATGAACTTCGACATTTAAAACAAATCTGTATCGTCATAACTTTGATATTTATTATTGTTGATTTGATTCTAAAAAAGGCAAAATTGGACCTTCATCCCCAATATGAGGTTGATCGAATCATAGAAATTCTAGGTTACGTTGTTTTCATCAACACGTTTGAATTCGTTTTGGAATGAACCACTTCCTATTCATTTTATGAATTCAATTACTTTTTCTAATTGAACTCATTAAATGACTTGTACAATTCACTTTTTGAAATAACATTCGATTACATTTTTACTCAATTGAAACTCACCTGAAGTTCAGGAAAACTTTCACGCACTATCAACGTCCAGAGATTGTACAAAACACACACAGTCAAAACTAGTAACCAATAAAAATAAAAGTTCGAATCGGGATTAACGACGGATTTCGGTTGTTTCCGGTGTCTTCTTCTCCTTCGCGGCGCTAAATGATTATCACCTGAAAAAAACAAGAATAAATGCATGACAAAACTAACATTACCATGATGGAATTCACATATGTGAATAAATGACATGGGACTGATTCTCTTCGGATAAATTCTGTTACTATTGTCACGAAGCTAATACAATTGAAAAAGTTCTCTTGAAATTTTCCATAGTTATTAATACTGAAAAAGTAAGAGTGGAAATACGGTATCTGACAAAATTGTCATAAGAACGTTGATTATACGAAATATCGAACATGAAAAATGATGTAAAACGTAGCTTCTGGGCGAAAAAAATACGATCACTTTGATGTTTATTGTTCATGAAACAGTACATTTTAGACATACATAGGAAAATAGGTTAGCCAGACGCTATCTTGCACCCATTCTAAAAATAAATATGTTCAACACGAGCCATAGAAAAATGTTGAATATAAATGATAGTACTCAATGTATTCAATATCCCTGTTTAAGCCATGATATTCAAACTTATTTTTTTTATATTTTTGAATATTTGTTTACACCCCCAACCCTGCGCGGGGCCTGGAAGTGAGTGGCGGTTACCATACCAACCATGTAAATAAAACAAATAAAAGAAAATTACTCACAAACAAGCAGTATTATTTAATCAACTTTAACTCTTCAAATAATATAATAATGAATATATATAGTCAATTTCGAATAATACATAACGATGGATAAAGTTCCAGATATAGAAACAACCTTCGAATTCTGATGTATAGTGATAAGGAATTAAATTCATGAAGTGAAAATCAAACAACTCAGCAAACTATGTAGGTACCTATAATTGTTGTTACAGTGGAATCGTTATATGCATATATTTTCTTATGTCACATCAGGAGTTCTTTTAACAGTTCGGAGTCCGAACACCGGAATAGTAGCCACGGCCAGATTCATTCTTTGGAACGGTATCCCGTGATCAAAAAATAAATTACCTGATTTTTTACGATTATAGTCACATTCATTGAAGGCTGTTTGTTGTAACAAAAAGGACACCACTGAAAAATACATTTGCTTTTGATCATGTCGTAATCTCGAGGAAATTTCCATCAACTTGAAATTTGTTATATTTCCAAATAGGTTTCCCCACTTATATTTCTAAATCGGTTAAAAATAGTTCATCATATCTCTTGACATGTTTTTTGGGTAACCTTCCACAGTCTGAAAATATAATCAGGAAAATCTATACAAGTGTAGAAAGGGCAAAAAACGTTGTTTCTCCACAAAAAGGACACATTTATTCAATACAGTTCATCATACTTTTCAGAGAAATAATTTTTTTATATTAAATTACAATGAAATGATTCACCACTCTAAAATGTGACTTATCAATATATTGTACTAATATTAAAGTTTATGTATTCTAACAAAAATCGTAATTTCCCGTCACCAAAGTAATATTACGATTGAATTCATATATGAAAATTGTAAATCATTGCAACCCATGTGAATTCTTGTCGTGTTATAGTTCAAGAATATCAACTTTTTCTATGACGTTTTCAGGATTCTTTTATTTTCTCTCAGGAATAATTGATTCAATGTGTTGTGGGAGTTTTTGGGATCACTTGTGTCTATTGCAGAATATCTAATCAAATTTAGATCACATCCGCCCCTCAAAGTCCAACCTCACCTTCACGTGGTTTGGGGTGAACGGGCAGTGGCCGCCACAAAACACATACACACATGTATGTGTTTTGTGGTGGCCGCATAGCGATTGGAAGGGTTTGTGGATATTCGTGTTGCATGTAGACGGCCACCACTTGACTAACGAGGCTCTGGCAACGAGGCCTGAATTCAAGCTGTGAGTGCCGTGGCAACGGGTGTAGGGCACCGGGGCTTCAAAAATGAAAATTGCCACAACGGAGCCTCCGGAAAACAGGGCGAAATCTTGAAGTATTCAGCATCATTCCTGCGCAGGGGCAACAACAGGGCTGAACTAACCCTTCCACCCTCACTTGCGGGTACAAATGACCACCGAGCCAAAATACCGAAAAGGAATGAGGACAAATTTTGGCCTCTTCGGTTTCTTTCAGAACAGGGAATGCGGTTTCGAATTCTATAAAGGATCGGAAGCGTACTGAACAAATGATGAGGGTTATCCAGATGAACCTCGAAGTTCCTAGGAGGGACTTCGAAGTGGCCTCTAATAGGGAAGTATCGATACGACATGGTAAAACAAAAGGTCTGAGAGGGACAAGTGGAGAGCTATTCGTAGCAGAGCAACTGAGATCTCCGGAGGCTCCGGCCAGAGGAGCCTACAGGGTGGAAGTTTTAGAGGGTGAATCTGACTCAGAGATACTTCCACAATACCGCAAGGTGTCCATGTAGAATTTCTCCGATCCTCAACAAAAAAAAGATCACATCCAAACGGTCATAAACTAGGTATGTCTAATTCATGCAAATCACGGGTATAGTGATATGGTTGAATCCTTATGTGTGCATTACAGCAATTTTCCTCCATGGAAAAAATATGCGTGTTCGTTAATATGGGGATTTACGGAAATAAAGATAAATTCAGTTTTTGCATTTGGGAGCTTGGGTTCAAAAGCCAGTTCGGCACTGGGAACCCTTAGATAATTACCAAGACTGTGAAACAATTGATTCAGTAGCGTTATATGAAAGAAGACATGAAAGGAGTTCGGAAATAGTGCTTTCTTATCAGGGCCATATCACTCGGAGCCTGATATTTTGTTTTGGCTGATGGTAAGCTTAAGTAATTCTTACAGTCTTTCGGAATACCCGCTTCCATAACACATAATATCTGATGTCTTGTGGTGGAATAGGAAACTTCTCTCGGAGCAAACTAGCAAATTCTGATTCGCATATTGCTAGACCTATCCCTTGGCAATGGAACAATTAGTCAGACACTAGTGATTTCCCTGGACTGATTAAATTATATTTTTTGCCTCATCTATAATTTTAACATGCACAGGGTTGGCAAAACTAGGTATAAATAACAAAAAACTGTAAGTTTGTTCGTTTGTTTAGTCAGTAGCTATTTGACATGTCATCTTCCTTTATCTTATGCAATTCATAAGACTTTTACTTTAAAATATTCGATAAATATGTAAAAACTAATAAACTCATATTTTGTACTATCATTTGTCATCTATCTCTGGACTTGGCGTTGCAGGGATAAAACTGTTTCTCTCTTGTGGTGTTGTGCGACCGTTATTTCTTTTGTATTAGGGCCAATTCATGTAACAATATCATTTTCACAGCCTAGTCACAGTCTTTGTATCAATCATAAAATCGGGTTGAATCTGTATTTCAATTGGAGCATTCATAATACTCTTCTAGTTTCAGTCTCAATCATTACCATGAGAAAATGACCTTCGAAGTTGACGAATTTCAATATTTATGCTTATGATTGAGACAACATATGAAACGTGCATGTACAAAGATACCTATTTGATATTAAAAATCATTCATATCAACTTTTGTTTCTGAAAAAAAAATGGTTTGGAAGAGGGTACTTTCATTGAAATGATTGAAAACTTTTTCCACCTTTGGGATGAAAAATATTAATTTGTCATGGACAAAATCGCCATTGGAAATCCATAGACACAATTGCTGAAATAATGGTAAAGACTGCACAATGGTAGCCAGACGAACATACGACAAGACATGGGGGCTTAGTCCCAAAATGGTTTATTGTACATACAATACTATGGTGAAACCCATGATCACCTATGCATCTTTGTTATGGTGGACAAAGATGATCCGAAAAACAGCAGCGGCAGAGTTGACTGCCTACCTCAGCATAACGGGGGCTATGGAAATAACACCAACATCAGCCATGGAAACACTAGTGGACCTTTGCCCAATTGACATAACAATCATGGGGGGAGGAAAGAATGGAATTTCTAAGGCTATAAAATACGAGCAACAGATCGGATCTCAACAAGATAAAGGAAATACTTCTCCTAGATACTTCCTTGATACTTCTTTGACACGAACTTTGAGGTTATCATACAAGACCGAAGGGAATGTACAGATGACACCATCAAGAGCAAACCTAGAGAGGATCTGGACCGAGGAGGGAACTGGTGCTGGAATATGAAGTGAGGGGAGAAACTCCCAACTGAGCACTTCACTGGGAATAAACACTTCCGTATTCTAAGCGAAAATGTACGCAATCTTGTAATGCGTGAGGAGAAACAACATGAGGAAAGTGCGCAACGCATGGATCAAAATATGTGCAGAGACCCAGTCGTCACTGAATGCTCTCACAAACTCAGAAGTGACATCAAGAATTGTATGGAACTACCGAAAAGAATTCAGGGCCCTCGCAGAATACAACAAAATAACTTTAATGTGGGTTCCAGGACACTGTGGCATCGGGAGCAACGAAAAAACTGATGAACCAGCTAGAAAGGACTGATCAACTCCATATATCGGCCCAGAACCTGCACTCGAAGTGACAAAATCGGCCATTCGAGGCTGCATACGGGACTGGGTCAAATGAAAACAAATAATGCGCTGAAAGAAAGCCCCTCCCATGCACCACGGAGGAACATTCATTATGGAACCGACGAAACGAAAAACTTCTCAAGATGAGTAGGAACCAAGTTAGAACAATAACATACCTTCTCACTGGTCACAGCCCAATGAGAGGATATCCGCACTAGAAGGGTCTGTATAACGGAAAACTTTCCTGCCGACCATGTGGCAAAGGGACAGAAACGGCAAAATATTGTGACAGAAAGCGAGGCATTAGGCCGCAAAAGACAAGCATTAGTCGGACAGCCAAGGCTAACCCCCGAAGAATACAGTAGCTAACCGGGGAGAACCTGTACAGAAAGGGGACAAGGGTTACGGAGTGGGTGCTGTGAAACAAAACCGGAAGGAACGAAAAGCCCAAGAGGTGCAGCTGGCAACGAGACTAGCATCCGAGAGAAGAAAAAAAAATATGGATAGCGGTGGCCACTGTACCATCCTTGTTGGTACAGAGGGCCCTTATCTGCAAACAATTTAATATGTTGTATTACTGACACATTAATTTCCTTACAGTGATTTGATATCAACATATGTGCGCATTTAATGTTTGTTTCACTTGATGTGAATGGTGTGACTGTTCCAGACTCTTCCCTAGTAGAAGTATCACAAATGAAAAAACCATCAATAAATCAACATACTAGTCTGTGAATCAATTCAGCTTCTCAAATTAGCTTCCGAGTAATTCTCTAAAGAAAATTCTACAGTCTGCTGGGGTATTGCTTCAACAACTTGGCGATAAACAAAAATGGATAGGACAGCGTATGAAACTCCTCCGACTTTATTGATGTCGACGTGAGTCGAATTAGCCAAAACCACATAATGAAATGTTCATTTTGTGTCGGGTATTTTCAAATGTCCATTCGTATATGTGCGTTGCGGAAGAACCACAAACGGGCAGTGGCGAAATATATTGTGGAATATAATCGGGGCATGTATCATTCATTGTTTCCATTTCCCTGTTGAAGTTATTTTTCACTGTCACTCTCCCAACCCGATATTTTAGATTGTGAAACAGGATGTTCATTCGAAAAATATTATTCAATGGAGATACTCTACACACCCCTTTTATGGAAAAAAACTACTGTTGTTGAGGAGGACTTCTTCTCAGCAGTGGTTATTTACAAATACGGAGCAGTCGCCATGCATGATCTGAAGCTATCATTGCTTTCGAACGATTACTGTGTCATAAGACCTATTTAAATAGCTTTGAACTATGAAAATGATAATGACAATATATTTACTAGTTCAAAAACCATACAGTGGATCTTGAATTTTGAATTTCATCCAATAGAAATGATACCACGTTGAAAATACAGCTTGTCGCTGTGTTTTGAAGGTAGTAAATCTGCTTCGTTTTTGTCTCACTACCTGTCAGATGAAAATAATTATTGGAATTGTAAACGACAAATTTATGTATTTTGATTAGTTTCTGTTATTTTTCAACACGAACAATCGGTGGGAACAAATGTCTGTTAGAAATGGTGGGTTTAGTCAACTTTTTTTTGCAATAGTAATAGCAATAGCGATAACGTTAAGAGTTGAAACTGTTAGAAGAAAAGGTTTCATTAAGACAACTATTTCAATTTTAGCGATAACGATAACTTTGAGAACGCTACCTTGAATATTTCAACTTTGGAAATCTTACGGCCATCGCTAAAATATTGTCTATAATGCGCATGTCATGAAAACTGACGAATACATAATCCATAGTTACATGTCAATTTTTAAATCATAATTAAACTGTTAAGACATACTTGCAATGCCGTAGATGTTTTCCTTCTCGTTCATCTCCTTGATCGCAATATAAACAAAACACATTTCAAATTAAAAATAGTCAAATGTACTTTTACACAGAACTGAGCGAACTGTCACTTGTCATGCCTGTCCTGTCATTCTCAAAGTTATTGCTAAATCTAAATTCGTTGTATAAAAACGCTTCAGTATATAATTATTCTTACGCTCATTGCTATTCATATTCCTATTCCTATTGCTAGAAAAAGGTTACTAAATTCACTTTAACATAGATGCTGCATTGAGAAGAGTATCCCGTTGAAAACATCAATCACCAGTCAATTTAACAATCCTTTCACGAACAGGCGTTATGTTATCAATGCAAATACTACAATTTCAGAGCAAGTGGATATTTTGAAAGGAAATGTCTGTTATATGCGGAAATTGGATGTTGCAGACTATAAAGAATCTGTTATCAAAACATACTGAAATATTATCACCAGGGGACTGACTACGAGAAAATTATTCAAGAAGTGTTTCGATGAGGATAATGATTCGAGATTATTCTTCGAAAATATATCCATATTAGAGGAACATCGCCATAAAATATTGTGATATATTTCAGATTTCACAAAAAATATACATGGTGATTTACGTAGGCCGTGCATTGAAAATTTTTCAACTTGCATTTGGATTAGAAATTTGAAATTTGTTATGCTATTTTGTTCAGTGATGTCCGTTTCACCTGAAATATTTCCTACAGGTATACAAGGTGTGCCAAAAGTCGGGTAATTTCAAATATTTGATATGGTTCGATTGGCCTTCTAAATCTGAGTTCAGAAAACATGAGTTATGTTTACTTATCTATTACAGTTTTTGACATATGTTAATTTTGCAGAACAAAAATTACCGCCGTAGTAGTTCACGAAAAAAAATGTATCTCGCAAACCGTACCAAATTAGGAAACCAATTAGCTGGCTAACTCCTGATGTCCAATCGATGGTCCAGTATTGTACCGAGTTATTCACTATAAATTACCCACCCCCTATCATCGTTATTATTGCCTATAGACAAAAAAGTAGATGAAAAATTTGTGGGGCTATTACTGAATTTTAATTGAATGCATTCGCACATACAGTAGCGTGCGGATCTCAGGCAACATTTTTTTTTTCTAAATGGGATACTATTTATATTATTGGATTTTTGGAGGGATGTTATTTCCCTGATTTCAAAAATATATCATATCATACTAAACGTCGAATAACTTAGACTAGTTAATAATGTGAATGCCTATCCTATGAAAGTTAACATTTTTGAAGTAAGCTATGGAAATGACAACTATATTATGTTTGTTTAGTAATATTTCTTTAATGGAATACTCAAAATGATTCACAATGAGGAAGAAAATATTTATACAAAAATAGATAACAAAGATTCATTCAAGAAATTCAAATAACATGATTACTCACAAAATATGTGTCCACCACAATTGTCAATGCATAATTGATTACGTCTCCCTATATTTATGCGTGCATTGGAGATTGCTTCATTATTGACATTCAGGTTCTCTATTTCAAGTTGAATCGTGTCTTTAACGAGTTGAATATTATTATTATCAACAATATCTTTTGAAAATCCCCAGACGAATTAATCCATAGGGGTCAAGTCCTGACTGTTAGGTGGCCATTTGATACTTTCATTATTTCCTATCCAGATTGGGAAAACATTTATTAAAATGTTCCTGAACAGGTAGAACACTATGCGGGGTTGTCCCAACTTGCATCCAAATCATATGGGTGAGCAGGGCTTCCAAAAAATTCTGTAGAAGAATATTTTTTACTTGACAGGTAACTCCTTTTAATATACAGGGTGTTTCATAATTGAATGCTAATCCTCAAGTGCGATAATCCTTGGATAATTTTAAGAAAAATTCCTCATATGAACATAGATCCGCAATCGCTTTATTTCTGACATACAGGATGTTGAAATTTAACAAAAAAATCAGTTTTTTCCCAATATCTCTGAAACCGCTTTGGCATTTTTTTCAATTCTGGTTCATGCAAAGTACGCATGAAAATAATTTTTTTCCATTATGAAGGATTTCTTAATTCTGCCATATTTTTGATCAAAATAATGATACGCCACTGTCTTTTTTGCTAAATAAATATTATTTTTGTAATTGTTCTCTATCATTCCATAAAAATGGTGTCCGGCTTTTTTTTCGTCCGGCGAACGGTTTTTGAGTTAGAGAATAAAATGCTAAGAACACATTTCGTTGTTTCCAACAAAAACAATTTTGACACTTCTTCAGCTAGATACGTGATATTATTAACATTATGAAAAAAAAATTATTGAAAAAAAACATGGTAAATTTTACTAATACCGAATTAGCAGACATGCATTACTTGTATGGGCTTGCTGACGGGTATGAAGAGCGCTTTCCAAATAGAATGGTTCCTGATGCTCGAACGATTTCAGGTACCCAGGAAACAGAAAGTTTTGAGCCGAATCATCACTTGGAAGGAGCACATCGGACTGCAAGTATTCCAACAATTGAGGTAAATTCAGTTGACGAAACTCCTGAAATAAGTACGGGGCAAGTTGCCGGAAATTTGAATATCGCCCATATTCTAGTATGGAGGATTCTCCATGATTATTTATTATATCCCTATCACATTGAACGGGTTCAGGCTCTACTTCTTCGAGACTTTCCATTACGAGTGAATTTCTGCCAATGGTTTCTCCAAAAAGTTACCGAAAATCCTTTATTTGACAGGGAAATGTTATTCATAGACGAAGCTAGTTTTTCTAAAAACAAGATCAGAAATTTTCATGATAATCATTTTTGGGCCGAGGAAAATCCGTATGCAATCACCAGGAGCAGTTCTCATTGAATGTCCGGGCTGGAATTATTGGAGATTACCTAATTGGACCTTTTTTTCACCACGCAGATTGAATGGACATAATTATCGCCGATTTCTTGAAGATGATTTCCAATTCTGTTCGAAGATGTTCCTATTTTATGTGAAATCGCATGTGGTTCATGCACGATGGTGCACCTGCTCATTTCAGTGCTCTGGCACGCGAATATTTAAACCAAAACTTTCATAATCGCTGGATATGTCGTGGGGGAACATAGTCATGGCCAGCTAGATCCCCAGACTTGAACAGTCTTGATTATTTTCATTGGGGACATCTTAAGACTGTGGTGTTCAGTCAACCAATTCTAACCGAGGAAGAATTGCAATAGTTTCCTGTGAAGGAATAGGAATACTCCAGGAATTTTCCAAAGAGTACATACATACATTATTTTGATCGAAAATATGACAGGGCATGTTAACAGGGACGCCACTGATGAAAATTAAGAAATCTTTTATCATGATAACAATGTATTTATATGTGTACTTTGCATGTATCAAAATTGAAAAAAAAGCCAAAGCGGTTTCAGAGATATTGGGTAAGAACTGATTTTTTTGTTAAATTCCAACATCCTGTATCTCAGGAATGAAGCGGTTGCGGACCTATGTTCATATGAAAAATTTTCCTTAAAATCATCCAAGGATTATCGCCCATCAGGATCAGCATTCATTTATGAAACACTCTGTATAATCATGAAATAAAGGGCCAACAATTTTATTTAAAAAATTCCGCACCAAAACTACATTATACTACATTCGGAAATTTCAAAAAATTAATACAATCATTTAAAAATGTCTATTCGTGAATTGATATGCCTAGGCTTACCTTCGAAAAAAATCAATATATTCTTGAACTACACGCTTTTTTCTACTGAAACTGAAGGTGTGATTCACCTTTTGGTAAATATTTCTGAATGTATTTTCTGACGGTGTTAGACGATTTGGATACAACACCCTATATGAACTTTTTTCGGCGCTTTAATTTTTGTTGTTTTGTATATATCAAGTATATATTTGAACTTTTTCTTCCTCACTGTGGACCATTTTGATAATTCCATTGAAGAAATGTCACTAAACAAACATTAATATAAATGTTGTCATATATCAGTAGCCAGCTATTACTTTCTGTCTTCTGTAAGCTAACTACAAAAATGTTAACTTTCATAGGATAGGTATTTACAGTAACAACTACTCTTACTAAGTTATTCGACATTTAATATGTCGAAAACGGTATAAGAAAGGGGTACCATATGGTATGTTTTTTAATCAGAAAAAAAAAACATATCCCATTTGAAAAAAATATCCCCTGAAATCTGCACGCTACTATATTTTTGATAGCATTTTATCAAAATTCTGTCACAACCACACAACTTTTACATTTAACTTTTTTTTCTATAGGCAATAATAACGATGAATCACCCCAATTTATATACCATCTGGGCAATGGTGATTTTCAAATGTCGCATTCAACAATAGTCAAATAATTTCCTAAACGGCACCTACTCCTTTTTTGCGACGTTACTGAATTTCAGGGTTACGTGAGCATTTCCTATACCTTACTCCAACCTGCAGTTATACAATAAAAATCAAGAAATAACTTATCTTGCAAGAGATTCTTTGCTTCCTCAATTATGCCATGGAAACAAAAGTCAATTGTGATCAAGAAGGTAATGTTCAGTCGAAGTGAAAACAAGTTGTGCTAATTCTTGAACAGAATTGATACTAAGATGAGAAATTATCCAAAATAAGTTGTGTTAGACTTGCTTGTATTCCATGGCATGTGTCAAAAAATAACTCGGCTATCTATAAATTTTGGGAAAGTGGCTAGACCCATCACGAGAGTCATACCACTAACTGGCAATACAAAGAGTCAAATAACCATTCTCGGATATTCCCAAGCCTCCATACGAACTTTGTCTTTGGAATTGGGGTTTTCATACAATACAATCCATTTTCACCGTCATAACCTATATAATTTTTTCATTCGCATGAATGACTATAAAAATCACACCCAGATGACTTTCTCCGTGGGGAAAACTTCTGCGAGAATTTGTTACTCAAAATACAAGAGCACGCCGGATGTTTAGAGAACATGATTTGTACTGATCAAGGCAAAGTTTCGTTAGCAGGAAGTAAGCTTTTTTATGTACGATGGAAATTTGAATAATGAAAGATACTTAGAAATTATTCTAAACGTGGCAGAAACATTTCTTGAAACAATACAAAAACTGTTGATACCAAATTAACATCATTGTTCGATCACCGTTGATGAGGAAATCGATAACCGCGTCTGTAGCCTCCAATATATCTAGATCTGACACTTCTAGAATTATTTGGGGCAGGGTCTATTCTCCACCAGTTTACAATATAGATGATTCGATGATAATACAGACTTTTGACAGTCACGATCCCAACGAAATCAGAAGTGATACACAATCTATTGAAAGTAGAATAATAGAATTTGTGAAAAAAAATGGTGGTCATATTGAGTACTGTCCACATTGTTCTTGTTCGTTAATAATAATTTGTCTTGTGTAATTTGAAGGCATCCATATTTTTTATTGAATTATTACAATCGTCTTTTGTTTTCCTGACATACCGTAGAACTGTAAACTCTACTTTGAACTGTAAATGAATTTGCGATGTTTTCTTGCTGCCTTGGACTTCTTCGTGTATGTCGCTGATAATTCTACATATAAATCATAAATTTTGAATTTTTATATATTTTTTATTTTTTTCAAATCATGGCGAAGTAACCTTTGAACTGGTATTACTTTGCCATTGCTAATAAAATAAGTGATGAAGCAAATTATAAGCAAATGGGTGTTTATTTGCCTCAGGAATAGGTTTTCAAAAATCATATCAATTTTATTGTAATGCGTTGTTGCCAAATAAATATCAATTCTTATCACCTAAAGTTATTATTAGGAAACAGGACCGATATTATCTAGAAATCTACTAATTAGCATTCGTAAGTCCAGCTGTGTAGGTGAGCTTACAAATACTGCTGCAGCTAGCAGTACGTCGACAAAATGTCTTTCTTCTACTTCGGGTGAAATAACTTGGTGTCCAACATTTTTTCATGTTGTTTTTTAATTTTCTAAAGAGCGTTCGCCGCGGTATATTATAAATATTTGATGCTTCCGTACAGGTAATTCTGTGAGTTCTAATAGCTGACAGGGCTGTTTCAAGTTTTTCTTCTTTTTCTCCAGTGGAAAGTAACACCGCTCTACGGTACTTG